>QVOA01021429.1:0-85474 GCA_014825685.1 Pseudomyrmex cubaensis
AGATTGTTGTTCAGGGAGATGTCCTTGACAACATATGTGAAGGACAATGACCTCCGAGGGTGCTCCGTTTTTATACATATTTACCCAAAATAATATACAAAGGAAAGAATAATATTTTTCATTCTCTTTAGTCTCTCAAGCATATGTACCTGACTGTATCTCGTAAATCATCTAAAGTCTGAAGATTTCATCGCGGATTTGCCGCTAGGCAAAGTCTTTGTATGTACGTTCTGACGCATTAACGCCGCGTATTAGGATTAAGCTCGGCCAACACCCGTTTCGTCCTACCTCGATGTTCGTTTCTCATACAAGATGCGCTTCCGCTCGTTTGTCGTATTAGATTCTTGTAACGCTCGTTCCTGCGGAGAAAAACTCTCGAGTCGAGTCGGTGGTAGCGCAAAGGCAAGCTCGCCGCAGAGCAAAAAAGAATCGAGAGATATCACGGAAAACAATTATAAAAGAAGGCGGTTCGGGGATGGAGGTGGACACAACGCGGGAGAAGCTGCGGACATTCCCGGAAGAGTTATAATGGAGGAGAAGAATAGATATAATAGCGACGGTTTCTGAAAGAGAAGGTAGGAAAGAAAGAGTGCGGTGAAGAGAGGCATGAGAGAAGCAAGGAGAGACGAGGGGAAACGGTCTGACAAGGGGAGAAGAAGGAGAAGGGGTTGGGAAACCAAGGGAGATAGAGCGGCGAGGCGAGGAGGAGGCTCCAAGGGGAGAATACGGGGCACAGGGTCTGCGCAGCACCAATTCATCAACCGCACGACTCCATACCTACGGCCAGAGACCGCCACAGCGAGCCATTTCATCGTTCATTCTCATCAACAATGCTTGCCAAGAATTGCGATGGGCGGTACGGGCACTCGCCACGAACTGTGGAAACAATTCCCGCCAAGGGTATACGATTCCTCGGAGTCGCATTATTCCCCCGGTCCGCGCTTATATCCCTTAGAAAAATCCTCTCCTCGGTTGCCCGAAGATGATCAACGTCCCGAGGACGATAGACGGCTAATTATACCCGCTGGGATGATTTTCGCCGACGTGAAAAGAGATCGGCCGTAAATTGCGTCCAGAATGAATAGCAAAATCGTACTTCGCTTGAGCGGTTATAAACATTATATAAAAGTATACTTTCAGCCGGATATTTCCTGTATTTCCGACGCGTGTGGGTGAACAGTTTCCGAGTACAAAGTTTGCCACGTATATTTACCGTACGCATAATGGCTTCTCGATGGATTATTATTTCCAACGTAAACATGAGAGAGGCTTTTGAAATTTGTTTTAACTTGATTAAACAACGAAATAGCGCGGCACCTACCAACAATATATCGACGAACAGGAGAATAATATTCCGGTGTTCCGCCTTCCGCAACATTTCGCGATATAAGGTAAAAAGAGAGAGAGAAAGAGAGAGAAAGAAAGAGAGAGAGAGAGAAAGCACATAATTATTGCCGGAGCGCAGAAATACAAGCGTACAAATTGGCAAAGAAAACGCTATTCTTGTAGAGCAGTTAAGTACTTTGCATACAATAAAAGTCTGAGAAGCTTCCTCTTCGCTTCCATTTGTCCCGGACGGACTATTTCCGATGAGGCAAGAACCGAAGTTCTCTCTGGCTTTTTCGTGCTTCTGACAACGGACATTCAACGGGAATGACAGATGTACGGCTTGCCGAGATCGCGATGTTTTTTTTTCTCCTCCCTGTTCGTCCTCGCCTTCTTCTCGCCGTTGTTTGCTCGCGTAAAAAAGCTACAATTTTTGCGTTAAACCGCAGTTGTTCGCATTCGTATTCGCTATCACGTCACTAGCATTACATCTTTCACGCGTCTGAGCCTGATTGAAACGAGTGACTTGCCAAAACAGCGAACGTATGGCATTGTGCTCGATCGACCACGTGGCGACAGTCTATTTTCCGGTGTACGTCCGTGTGAAAAATGAGTCGGGGAAAAAGCAATTCGCGTCTTATTCGTTCCCGGTGTTCCATTCTCATTCTACGGCGAAACCGACACTATACGAATGAGAACACACGAAAATTCGTGTCGGGTGTCACCGCAAAACTTCCGCTTGTTGTCAACATCCGGGACATTTCATTCCCGTCAGACGCAAACGCGAAGGCTGTTTCGGAAATAATTTGTCGATCAGTTCGGCGACGCTTCCGCTTTCCGGCGCGACGCCGAAAAAATATATATTTTTTTTCATCGTCAAAAATTCCAAAAATATCTCTTATATCATCGTCGTCGTCGCGGTAGCGCTCGAATCGAACTCGCAGAGAGCGCGCGAAACGCTCGCCAAATTACGAATTGATCGAGCGTCGAATCAATATCGACCTGTAAACACAACGATACGAACCGAAGTATTCTCATAATTGTATTTCGCTCAAGCGCGATAGTGCAACGCGTGTGGAATTTTCGGCTGTAAACCTTCGCGCATGCAACGCTGTGTAAAAAAAAAATAAAAAAAAACGCGCGAACGATATACGGCGGAAATAAACGCGACAGAAAAAAATTTTGCAGGGTTTCTCGATCGCTCTATAATCGTATTTTCCTGAACACATTTACGCCGTCCACGTACGCCGAGAATTATGCCAGGTCGATGAGATAGCGCGCAGGTGGTGATGTTGCAAATTCACCGAATAACCGAAATGTCGTTACGCAACGGGCGGGTACGATTGTTATTATAGGGTCGCGATTATCGCGAGCTCGCGCGCGATATAGTCCGGGATAAATGCAGGGCGGAACCTCGCGGATGTGCGCTCGTGCAGGTGAAATAAATTCTTTCGAACGATTTCACCTGCGCGTCCCGGCCATTTTGCGAGCGTTATCGCGCGCGCGACACCGGCGCGTAATCAAAAATCACGAACGCGCGGCGCGAATTTTCGCGAGACGGAAATTCACGGCAAATTTAATCCTGTAATTAGACCGGCCGGCGCTGCCCGCGTTTGACACGAGGCGCGCCGGATATCGCAATTTGGCGATCATCGCGCTGATCGCGAAATGGGGCGAAAATTAAATTCTTTCATACGTGTTTATTGTATTAACGGCAACAGCTGATATCGATTATAAACAGGATATAGATTCCGCGATCCCACTTACAGTATCTCATTGTATCCAGCAGCCATCATTACAAAGTTAAACATATATACCTATATATTACATATTACATCCCGAGCGTGCCGGTTATTTTGGATCTCTGTGTTAATATTTGCAATATTCTGCCACACACGATATTTACTTATGTTTGTTACATTGTAATGCGCAGTTAATCGTTTATACTACACGAATGGATATATTTCAAACTGCAATTAAGTTCTACTGTTTAAAACAAAAATTGCAAATATGCACATTCACGTTTTATTGCGATACGTTTTATTATAGCGCCTTTTCCGCCGGAACAAATTTTATCTCTTTTATTTTAGTCCAGATGAGACATTATGACGGATGACCATCATAATGTCTCATCTGGAACGTTGCTCTTAATTGTTTCACAGGAAATTACGGGAAACGTTTGCATCGCGCGCGAAATATTCGCGCGAGCACGGTTGAGAATCGTGTCTGAAATATCCGCGAGGAATATACGTCGCGCATGCTCTTCTTCACAAAGGAAAAGTGTACGTGTATACGAATGAATCCAATAGGATTCTACGCGCCAGAAAAGAGACGGCAGAAACGCAATGCGGGAGTTACGTGAGCGTATGCGAAGGAACGAATGCATTTTTCAGGAGCGATGCTGCATTCGTCTCTTAGCGGACCGGAAGGCGGAGGTGGAGATGTTGGAAAGAAAGAAGGGAAAGGTGAGCACGACGGAGCGGCAGGAGCAGTAGCTCCCGGGAACCTTTTAGCCGGCACGTCCATTTTAATGGGCATGGGTTTTAGTACCTTCAGTAGACACATGTTGCCACGATGATGCATATAAACGCGAACGCGTTACGGCCGCGCCGTATAAAGAGAGAAAAGTGCGCTGATATAATTTATGAAATCTCACTCGTTGCATGCAAACGAGAATGAAATTATTCATGACGCAAGTACCGCGATCATGCATACGTGATCCGAGGCATACGAGTCGGACTCGCTCTGTCGTGCGATAATCGCGATAACTTCATGCCGTATTGACGATTGATGATTGTAAGCGATTCTACACGAAGCGAGAAATTTGATATTGACATTTTGCACGCGCATAATTTCGACCGCGTATTTTTTTTTAGACAAACAATTTATTATCATATTTATGTGTTATGTATGTATATATATATATATGTATGTTTTGCAAATCGCGTGAGAGCGAAAACAACAACGTTTGCGAAATTTTCTCTCTCTCGTCGCTGTTGAAAACCAAAATGCAAAAATAATGTTTATTTAATGCTGGATACGCGGTTGTTACACGTATCATAAATTGAATTCGCGAAAATTAGAGTGGTTTCAATCTCTATTGTAGACATTTGTGTTTCTACGTACTTGGTATATATACGTAGAAAATTATTATTTATCCTTAAAATAATACCATATATATCGTGCGAGGCCTGTATGTATAACGAACTCGCGTATGCGTACCAGATACATTGGAGCTCGAACTGTACTGTAGGAAAGGAAAACACAAAGGCACATCTCGCGTACATATCCTCTCTCGCGTATCTTTAATAGAATAGAGAGAATGCGAGAGAAACTGGCAGACAAGAAAGGTCCGACGGTACTCTCCTCACGTAACAGTTGAGAAGCTCATCCCGCGATACCGTCGCAGCCCTCCAGACTACGAGACTACCGGATAATAGCCGGACATCGTTTTTGTCGCCGGTTTGCGGAACGAGCTCGAAAGTGGCGGTCACTTCCTTCTTCCCTTCGCCCATTACCGCGTGTAACACCGCCGCTGATTACGGCCTTTGTGCCGGCTCTGAAGGACAGACCGACGTGAAAGCATAATCTTTCGACCGCGGGAGAAAGAAAAGCGATATGCTCGCGAACGGGAGCGCCGGGAAAATGCGCGCAAGACGAGACGAGGTGTATGCGCGACAGAGAGAGGAAAGAGTGACGAGAGTAGCAACGAGCGACATGATTACTCGACGTCCCGCACCGACACAAAACGCGCGCACCCCTTTATCTTCCGCCGTAAAGCACCGCGCACGCTGCCTAAGCCGATTTCACGCTTTAAACGACACGTCGAGATAAACGGTCAAAATGCGGTCCTCCTCGTGTCCGTGCGAGATCGCAGAAGGCTTTAATCACGCACGTGTACAGCATATATACCCGCCCGCACGAGCGCGATTTGCGCAGCACCCTCGCTCGAAAACTGCGGCAACTTGATTATGGTGCATCAAGCGTTAACGCGGCTAAAAGACCAGAGAAGTTGTGCACACAGAGTGATAGCAGAGTTCTCTGTTTATTTGTTAGTACATTTTACTATAGTTGCAAGAAACAATTTGAGTAAAATTTAAAAATTTACGTTTTTTTTAAAGGATAGAACAGTGATATAAAATTATTTTCGTATTTATTTTGTGTCAAAATTTAGCTTGCATATGATACTACACATATATATTTTATATAATATTTTATATAATTAAATATTATATAAATATTTTATATAATTTACATATATACGATATTACATACATATGTATATAAAATATATAATTTAAACAATTGCGATATTACAATTACGTTCGACTTCGCCGCGAGAAATCGAGGATGACTCTTCGTTCGAGGGTTGTATTAATGCCAGGCAGAGAGTGTTTTGCGGCGCGCGGCGCAGATAAAACCCGGGCGGTAAAACGATCCGGCGTAATATATCAATTCGCGGGAGCGCCGCGCTCTGCAAGTAGCTAAAAACGCCCCGGACGCATTATTCCTCGAATACGTCGGAATGGCGCTGTTGCGTATAAATAATTTCCGCATACACACACGCGGAGCACCACCGTTTCTCAACGGGATTACGTAATATTTCGAAGTAAGGCGAAAGGACAACCTTCGTAAATAGCGGCGATGTAAAGCGTGCGTTAATAAAGAGCGCCACGGGCATAGTTAACGAGAGGGGAGCGAGCAGTTCCGTTAATACGCTCGACGTATCACCCCGCGCGTTCGCATAATAATGTTCCGCCAAACCACCACCTGCCGCCCGTTTGATTAAACGCTAGAGCTAGGAGAATATTTTCTCTCTTCTAGAGAAAATATCAAAGCGAGAAAAAAGAATCGAAACGGGTTGTCGCTTCAATTACATTGTGAAAAATTGTCAGCTGTTCCGACGCGAACGTTTTCAGTACTCGAAATAAGCGACGATTTATATATATTTTGTCCTTTCGGTGTGTAACTTCAACTTACTACGAGCTCTCTTTGCTTTATTCCTTCGCATCGCCGCGCATAAAACGGAACGTAAAGCGCGAGTAAAGCGCGTCTTAATAAAGAGAATCGAGCGCGCGATAGCGCGAAGACAGCTGTGTGCCCGTTAATATACTCTCGATGCGAAATAGGATTATATATCCTTTATGCGGTAATTCCGCGCGCCCGTTGTATTTACCGAGCCAACGTAGCGGCACAGACATAACTCTTAAACCCAACTCTCGGCCCACAAATTACAAAATCGTCGAAGCGTTTATGCGCGAGTTATAACTGCACAAGCGCATAAGAAGAGATACGATGTTTACTTGTCGTACTGTCTTGTCGCGCGGTTATTTACAGACAGTACAGTTATGATTTATCATTGAGATGTGCATATATATTACTTATGCATATATATATATATATATAAGAGAGAGAGAAAGAAAGACTAACCATTGTTGACTTTATACGCGGAAAGAAAAATTTCGTTATTCTTGCAGCGACATTTTTATTAATTTCGTTCGCCGTGTTCGTATTTGCACTTCAAATATAGGTGTACTAAATTAATATCCGCATCTGCGCCATCAATACATCGTGACTGATTAAAAATAAATTGAAATATTTATTTATTCATATTTTACATACAACATGCACATATTCTTCTCGTCTGTGAGCGTATATAGATTTATTTATATAACATACAATATTGATAAATTGCGATTGGCTGTTTGTATTGTTCTCGCAATCAGAAGTAGTGCACACAATTCGCGAGTTCGAAGAATAATAAAAATATTTAATGAAAATATTTTTTTAACAGAGCAAAGAGTACTTGTTCTAAAGTTGTTTTCAAGTGTCGCGCTCTCCTTCAATGAAGGAGTCTAATTACATTTCGAAACTTGTCGCGCGCAAAGCGAAACGCTGTTGACTTCGAACAGAAGCGCAACGTGAATTCGCATGCTGACGTCGTCGTCGTCGTCGTAGTCGTCGTCGTCGTAACGCGCGTCTCTATCGACGAAATGACAGGATATCACACAACAGCAGTTAATAATCACGACAATTAGCCCTGCAAATGACAGTTGTAAGCGTAAACGGCATCGCGAAACGGTACGAGACCGACAATGTAGGTAATTCTCGGTTAATTAGAGGTGGATGTGAAAGGGAGAGCGGAAGCGGGAGAAGCACGGTAAGTACAGGTCCAGTAGGTCGGGACGCTGACCCGACGGTTACGATTCGGTCGATTTACTTGGGGCCACAAACGCTGTCCTTCTAGCCGTTCATGCTGCGCGTTTATGTTCTCCAAACCCCGATTCTCGATATAATCGCCGTGCCATTTCGTCGACGACCGAGCACCCGTTAGTTCCGGACTGTCACCGGTCGAATTGCGCCAGCATGTGCCAAAATGCGGGTGATTATAATTTCTTTGACCCGCGAGTAAAACAACAGTACAAGCAAAATTGCGAGATATCTAGACAGAACTAGGTCGTGTACATGTTCCTTTATGTTGTTGGCGCAAAAAAAAAATAAAAATGTAGAAGTCGCTTACGCGAAAGTTAAATTACACACAGTTGAATTAAATAACTGGTGTTGTTACCAACACCAATATTTTTTTTACATTTTTATGTTAAAGAACGTAAAGAGTTGAAATTGTACATAAAGCAAATTTGTATGCAAAGTACAAAATTTGTAATTGGGATCCAACTGTGACGAGAAATGTTTTTTTACGTCAAAATATGTTACAAAAAAAAGATATCTCGAATTTTCGCACAAGGATCGATATTAATTCGAGCGCACATGTGTCCGGCTATACGTAACGGGGTGTCGTCTAATGAGAGCGTGATACGAAAGCGCTTCTTCATCGTGAAGCGGAAGGGAAGTGTGCGCGGTACGTGCGGCGTCTGGAAATCTTCCGTCGTGAAAAATGGCGATCTCGCGCAGCTGGTGCAGCTAGTGGTCGAAAAAAATGATCATTCCTCGAGTCGCATAGAAATTGGTGTGTACAGCGTACATACCAATATACACGCGCGTTCAAACACACGTGAGAATCATTGATATTTTCGCAAATTAAACCGGAACGCAAATCGATTTTGCATAATTCGTATATCGGATATGGATGAGTGATGTTAAACGTTCGTCGAAAATTATATCTCGCGTAAATATGTATGTAATGTGTAATATGGTATTTTTCTCTGTCTCTCTGTCTCTGTTTCTGTCTCTCTCTCTCTTTTGTTGTGTAGTATTGTCATTATATTTTTTATTGTTAATTATTATGCTTTGAGATATTTAATATGATAATCGGACGCTTGTTATTTCCATTTGTTGCAGCGCGCTTGTGTAATGACGCAGCGGTTATTCGCCTTGAAGTCTCATTTCAAGAGTCATAAAAAAAAAACCGACAAATTCAAGCTTGTTATTATTGCTATGTTAATAGAATTCTCGCGATGCAACATAGTGCACATTTAAACGCGAAGGATTTTCATTTATTAATCAAATTCATAACGCATACCCAAAGCGTGCACGGCTTGTACCGACGCGACTGGAATTTCCCAAAACTCTCCAAAAATGCGCCGACTATGTGAGACCGAAATTGTTGCCGTCGAAAGAATTCATTGTCGGCGTAATATTGATAACACATAGCTTTTTACCACTGGGAAATTACTTTCTAAAGGGTCTTTCCGCACCCAACAAAAAGAATTCGAAAAAGCTGGACCTCGCGGTCAGCGAAACGAAAAGAAAATTGCACCCGTGCGATTTGCGTTTATCAAGACGCGGTCTCGCGGGAGTGCGCGAAGGGTGGGGAGGGTGAGAGAAAGGCAAGAGCTTTTTTCACTCCACTTTTCGAATTGCCGGCAGGGAAAATCTTGCCGCGCGCCGCCGAGATTTGTTGGATGCATGCCGGGCAGCCCGGCGAGATTTATTGCCGACCCACGCTCGCTTTAAGAGCCGAAGTCGGGCTGTCTTCGCGAAATTCATTACTTCGCACTGGGACTTCTCGACAGCTGTTGACGCCGCGAAAAGTTTACTTTGAAAAGTGTACAGCAAACGCCGGGTTTACTCGCAGTCAGGCGGAAAACCTTTCACGCCAGCCGCGGCAGCAGCTTATGTAACTTCGTTCATTACACAGGTGACGAGTGACAACAAAGTGCGCTTGGATGTGTAATCAAAAATCGGGAAGCGCCGGCTAAAGACTTCGGTTACGTCGTCGCGGTAATTTGCTTGCGAGCGATAACATTAAATAATGGTTATTTGTGCGCGCGATGCTAGATAAGCAGAAGAAAAAACGTCAAAATACGCGAAAATACGAAAAACTAGATAGCTCGATGACGACATTGTCGATAACGTGGATTGGTACCTGAAATTCTCTTCGTTCCGATCTTATCGTACGTAACATAAAATGTCTTCGTATGATACTCTCGGTTCCAATTCCATCTTGTATCCGCCGTATCGCGAGCGGCAGGGAGCACATTGCGTTCCGATGTCCTCGAGTTTCTGGAACGTCTTTGAATGGTGATGTGGCGTGTTACGACAAAAATCTTCACGGTGCTCGAGTACGAATCGATTGTATTTAACGGCGGAAAAGTTTCGAGGAAGGGGAAGCGACAGATATATATAACGATATTCGGTGTCGACCGCGCGAATAGCGTCGGAATAATGTCTCTTAATGGCGCGGCGACAGGAAACAGCGGTAAGTGTAACGTTTCGGAGCAAAACGTCGGGCGCTCCAAACGAAGCCCCGAACTTTGCCGCGGAACTTATAATGCGATGGCGCTCGTTAAGATGCCATGGACATCGGGACAGAAGCTCGTTAGCATAATCTGCGAGGTTCCTGGCTCCTCCTAAATACACGGTTGTAAAAAGTGAGACTTTACACCGTGCAATCGTGTTCTTGGCTATTCCTCTTTCCGACTAAACTTCAGACCGATCGATCTTTGTAATAATAGCTAATTGAAAAGCGCAAAATTAATCGCGCGCGCGCGCGTTTATCATATTTTATATCATCAAATAATAACTAGAATGAATTTAAATGTCTAATGTCTGAAATATCTTTATATATCTGTCAAAACTAATAAGAGCATTGCGGAAATACTCGGAACGCGCGCGTTAGGATCTAACGAACTATACAGGCCTCTCCCGCCGTTACGTCATATGGCCAAACGCAACACAACAGTTACGGATAGCCGGCACAGATACCGTTTTCCCTCCATTTCGGCCAATTACGCGCATCCAATTATCGAGGCAGCGCGGCCGCGGGTTCGTGCCGAGGCCGTTATTCTCGCGTACATGCGAAACACGTTTCAGATATCGCCGCCGCGTGCTTTTCATTCTCCGACCCCTTGTACACTCCGACCGCTCCCGTCCCCACGAACGCGCGCTCGGGAACGATGTCATACGTCATTGCCGGTTTCATTGTGATTCGCGGATAGCCCGTACACTACCTGGAGAGCGTGAATTCCGCCGTACTCGATTGCGCTTCGGCTCACCGGCATTCCAATTCCGCCGTACTTTTACTGGCATTGATTGGTGAGCTCGGCATCCATAAATTTCCAAGGGATGGTATATATGTGAGAGGGAGCATCCTCCGTTTGGACGCGCGCACGATCAAAGGAACACGGTGGATGCGGGAAGTGTGTCTTCGGGTTTGCCATTACGCGTGCGGTTCGGAATAGTATCATTAGCCATTCTGTTTCCGAGAGTATCCGAGCTTCGCGATAACGACGTGAATAAAACCTCCCTTTCCATCTTCTGTGTAAGTGCTTCGACGGATGACGCGTTAATTTCACCAAGACGGTTGACAACGCTCGTGAAAAGTATAACGTCGTCGTTGGCGATGTCCATATTTTTAACATTTCCCGAAGTTGCGGCGAAAAGTTGCGCCCCGGCACGGAAAGAGAAGTTAACTGCTACTTTGTAACACGGAGTTCGAAATTCCCCGCGGGGAATGACGGAGTCCTTCGAATTTGCATGAAAAAGGAACGGGCCTTCCAGCAACTGGTATATAAGCTACTTCCAAATGAATGCAAATTCTTCTTCGAGAGCTCTCTCTCAATGAGAGAGAGAGAGAGAGAGAGAGAGAGAAAGAGAGTCTAGGAATTTGCTTACGTAAATACAATGTTATTGTACGACGAAATATTGCTTCGTCGTCACTTTTGGCGAAAGACTTTGGCGAGAAACGCATTAGACGTTTAAGATATTCATGTTTATGATCTTCGTTTTCAGCGGAGCTCCGTTCCGGAGTTTGTGTAAACTTTAAAAGATGCGTTCGTGTGCATTTGCTCGTTCGCAGATCAGTTTTTTTGAAATTTTATTAAGCTCTTACAATATTTATTGGAAAAGTTTTTATAACAAATGCATAAAATACAACGATCGTATATGCGGGTACGTACATATTTGATATGTGCGCGGTGAAGCGGTGTAAGATAATTGATTACGTGTGCTTCTCCGGATCAGCCGATAATTGCCTGACACAGAGGGTACAAAAACAATTACCGGTTCGGATTAGGTATTGGCGCAGCGGATATGTGTGCGCGCGCGTGTACGTGTGCAAGATCTGAAGCGCGCAGCGATATGGTTAGCGTGCCGGGAGGTAGTAAGCACGTTAAACTATGCGCGATGTATTTGGTATTGGTTGATTGGGCCATTTCCAGATTTCTACGGGGAGGAAACAACGAGTTGAAATTCGATCTTATGATTTTAGTAACAACATTTGTATTTACCAAAGATAATTACGCAATTAGAGATATAAACATTATCTGATAAATACACGATATTCCGTTGCAATTACGAGCGTAATTACAACGCAAATTTAGATAATTGCTTGAGTGAATCGCTAAATGAACAATTTGCGGTTTGGAAATAAAAAAATATTTTGCGCATTTGTTCTGTGAACAATTTCGAACAAAATCTTGACGAAAAACGACCTAAATTCTGATATCGTGCGAGCTGAGAGCGGAAAACTTGCGGAGGTTAAATTTCTCTGCGCCTATATCATTTCACTATCAACACGGAGAATCGGGGGCTCTAAAGAGGGCTCTCGATGACACTCCTGGCCCCTTTCCATTTCTTACGGATAGAATAGTAGTCGACGATATTGGCCCAATTCGCAAACGGCCAACCCTTGCGATGGAAAATGGATCTTGGCATGAGACTACGCCAGAATCGAATCAGACCTACATAATCCAGCTGACCACGACGATTTTATCCTCCAATCATCGGAGTAGCTGGATATACTTGAGAGATCCAAACTATTCGCTTTCACATTTGCCACCTGTGTAATCACTGCTTGAGTCGCTCAAGTTACACGATGTCTAATTTAGTTTTTATTCAATTATATGACTGTAATAAAATTTCAATAATCAATCGATTTCTTTTCGCGTTGAATATTTTACAAAATCAGAAATACCCTAAATTTCGCACGTTGATAAGTATTTCTAATAGCGTTTCACATTTTGTATTCAATTCCAGATCTGAGAAATTATATAGCGAGTATTATAATATATGCTGTTTAAACAATTCTCGAATTTTGCGCGACATCGGAACAATTGGAATGACCAGGTAGGCGAGATGTAAGTTGCGATAGCGGTAACCTCGTCGTCGTCGCCGCCGCTACTCTACTGTCAACCTGTGTTTTACTGTTTGCGAGTGTTGAGCCTCGCTAAGCTCCGTAGATAACGTTTTGCCCTTCGTACATTGTTCTGGGAGTTTAAACAGATTACGACCCGGCACTGGTTAAACGTAAATTGCTTCGGCCCAACTCTATCTCTATATTCTCATCAAAGACCGGGTAATCTCGCAATTTTTTGTTATCTATTGAAATTACTGGAAGGAAAGTAAAAGTGGGACATAAACCGAGCTAGGATTAGGAAATAATTTGCTGTATCATGCCCGAGCGTGCGATAAATGCAAGATAGAAAATGTGAAATATCAAACCAAATTAAAAAACAAAAAAAAAAGAATAATTTATGAGAAAAGAGAGTAAAAAGAAAAATCTTTTCAAAATCTACTATTTCTCTCTTTGTTGCGCATAGTGAGTAATCGATAAACGATCGAGGCAATAAATAGCTGTGTGAAGAGAAGGAGAGAAACAGAGAGAGAAAGAGAAAGAGGAATCCCGGAAGTATTGCGCGACCGAATATCCACAGCGGTGGAATTCGCGTGTCAAGCGTTACCGTAACCTGCCACAATTTCGGTGTAATGGAAAGCACTGATGGGGAAGCCGCTTGAGCGTTTGCCGCGGTGGACACGGTGACTAGTCACGTTCGTAATGCGGATCCGTCACGTGCCGGCGATCGCTACGGAAGATCCTCGATTCCGATAGCATCGATGCATTTCCCTGCTAACGCGCGGGGCCGTATCCTTCCCGTGGGACGACGACAGAACGATGTCTGCGGGTTGGAAAAGCTACCGGGAGGACAGTGTTTTTGGCGGTCCCTTTGCGGTAAAAGGGAAGCAATCTGTTTCTACCCCAAGTGTACGGGAACTACGACGAAGCGGTCGGTGGTGAACATTGACAGCCAATAAGCCATTCCGTCGGGGGACGGGAGCAATTAGGGAGCGCGCTCCTATTAGGAGGCGTCTCTTACCGCGCAGCAGCAGCTCGGATCCTTCTCGAAATAATCATCATCCACGCTACCCGTATTTTCGTCGACGTCAAAACACCGGAATAAACGCGTCCATGAATTCATAATAGAACATAATTCATTCAGAACGCGATTATCACGGTATTCATAGTTTTATCGTGAGAAAAAGTATAATAGTTTGATCGCGAAATTTCCATCGATCGTGTTCGATATGATCGACTGCTCGTGAACGTATGAATAACGGATGAGTTATTTATCAAGCGACGTTCCCATCACGCCGGGCTATTACCGTAGAAAGAAATTAATATTTATCCGCGAATTGTTTGACGAGAATATTATACCGTTGTATCTACTCTTACACATCACACACGTGCATGCAAATAAATAAAACAAATAAACTCGTTACATCGTTATACATTTATATATCCTGTACGCGTTTCTATCCTATTATTCTGACACTGCAGTAAACGAAATCGTATCACTGATTTTTCTTTTCCTTCAAAAATTGCGATGTTAAAGAGAATTACCGTGAAAAGAATTTCAAGAGAGGCATAAAATGAAACTTTGACACGATTGTCAACACAGGAACGGGAGCGACATAGTTCTTTAATCTCCTTGACGTCTCTTCTGCCACGGTCACAATGACACCGCTATTATGAACATCGCATTTCCAGCCGTAAGAGAACAGCTCTCTCTTTCTCTCTTTCTCTCTCTCATTTATTCACTCACTCTCTCTTTCGTTAGCCCGTTGCACTGTCTGTTTAATAACGCCTCTGTTATCCCGGCGCGCACGCGACGACCGTCTACGTGAAAGACAGGGAGGGAGATAAGCGACGACGCTAGAAAATGCGGTGTAATAACGAGAGAAGAGCCGTTACTATATTGTAATACTTAATGAAGCTCGTCTCGAGCGACTCAATATCGCGCCGAGTTGCGGCAACGGTAAACATCTCGGCTGGAAGTTGGACTTGATGCGCGATCACGACCGCGGGATCACAAGAGGTCGCACATTTGATATAAGCCGGTTTACGATTGCCACGAGATTAACGTCGCGACATTCCCGGGTTTTACTGCGACCTACAAGTGATATGAGAACCCCGCTTCTGCGGGGTGTTCGCGTCTGCGACGAAGAGAAAAAAAAAAAGAAGAAAAAATCGGGGAAGCAAAGCAGCTGTGCGGGATGCGCGTTAGATCCAATTTCCCCAGAACGACCCGGACGGAAATGAGAACGGATACAACGCGCCGTTGGCGTGTTGATCTCGCAAAGATCCGCAGCGGAATGAAAGATTATTGTTATACGTTACACGTTCGTTCGCGACGCGGATATAAATTTCGCATGAATCCTCGACGATTTCCTTCACCGCCTTGCAAACCGCGTCATGTACTATTGCCCTCGTGTGCCATTACATTTCCCTAATCCATTGTCTGCCTTTTCTTCTCGATCGCCACGAGTCTTTTCGAGTTGCGCTCCATTGTGCCGAAAGTTATCTCGATATTTTCCATTTTTACGCGGAAAATGAAAGAAGAAATCGATAGATAAGATGTCTCGAGTTTTGTAGCTTTTGTAGGCTTATTAGCATCTTAATGAAACGCGATAATCAACGAGACTGATTGCTATGCGGATAATTAATACGGCTGACAATGTCATCAAAAACTATCCGCGATGTAAATTACACGCGTCAACAAACATCGCCTTTTTCTCGAGAGAAAGACAATGCAAAGAGAAATTTGAGATATTTGCGTATAATGTCGGATAACATAGAAAAGAAATCTGAGATTATATTACAATGTGTCGGAAAGACAACGCGATAACGAAGAAAAGCAAGTCATTGTTTCCCGCTGTGGAGATCAGATTTAATCATTGTGGTTATAATTATGAAAGCATGATATTTAAATTCGGAGTCGCATGGTTTTAGTGTCAACCATATCAAATCCGATCAGTATTCAGCGCTTTAATAACATTCAATGAGGCTTATCTCTGTTATTATTATATTATCGGAGCGTCAGTTATCCCTCGAATCCGTATTATCTCATATTTTGCTGATACTCTCGATATTAAAGTGAATATTACGTACGCGAAAAGTTCACGCTGCGTCGGGACAAAGGAAAGAGAATGCAAATAATAAAGAAATGGTCTGACACCTTTGTTTCTGATGAAAGCTCCGCGAGAACTCGAATGCCACACGATGCGATGCAAGAAAGAAAATTTTTTTACTTTTTAGCGTATACCTATACTTCCAAAAGCGCGTTGTATTTCTGGAAGGAACTCGCACAAAAGGTAAAGAGCAAGCGAGACAGATGAAAACATGAGCATCAAAGAGTTTTTAATTATTATGCCATACTAAACATCACATCAGCACCAGTCAGAAAGACATTAATTAATTTCGCAAAATCTAAACACGTCGTGTAATTATTTCATTGAGAAAGAAACGTGAAAAACACCATTACAATTATGCGCTCATATTTAAGATTACATTGGAGCTCGAGAGTTTTAGCTTCTTTTTGTTGCCTTTTAGAAAATGGACTCCTGTTGACTCGTCGTTTAAATTTACTTCGAAAATTTTGCGTCGTTCTTTCTTGCGTTGGATGTTCAGGCTTCGGGCGAAATCGTTTGTAGCGGGTATCATGGCTTACTTCTTGGGTCTCAGATGTCACCTGTACCGTCGCACAAAGGCGAAGTAATTGAACTCTTTTGCATTGAAACTTAGAAAGTTAACGGCCTTGGAATAGAATTGAATTTGCTCGAGCGAATAAAGCACCTGGCTATACGTGTTGTAAATTAAATTCCCCGCGTAACACGAATTTTCAGTGATAAATTCTCTATGCAATATACATATTTAATATCAGCTTTACAATGACGTTTCGCGCATTACGCATTTTTACTTCTATTTAAAATTTCATAGTGTAACAATGAAGATAAATAATCGTCGTCAGATCAAAGTTTGCATAACTCGGAAATTGACGAGGTAAAAAATAATACTCGAGGTGTATAAGTGAATCCATTTAAATGCAGCGTAAATTAACGCTTGCAAACTTGGCCGGCGTGTTGTAATATTAACTTTCTCTCTCTCTCTCTCTTTCTCTTTTCCTTTCTCTCTGCAAAGAGAAACACCTTTACACACTCGCACACGTAAGGAAACGATTTATTGTTACGGTGATATGTCAATCAGGTAACTACAGAACGCTCGACTTTGAAACCGTGAACTAATTACGACGACGTAATTAAGTAATTAACTATCTAGCGGGGAAGACAGCAAAGCGCACCGTTCGATAACTCAGTCTATGAGAGCACATTTAAAGCTGATGCAATTTGTGAGAAGTATTTTTAAGTTGCAATTATCTCTAATGTACTACACACAAAGAAATATATTTATCTTATTTGCAGTATCGTAATTACTACCAATGAAAAATATCCTACGTGATTGGTATTTTTAATCACCGTTATATACCTTTCAACATTGTTTCATGCAATGTGCGTTGATCACGCGTATTTAATAATCTATATTTATGATGTTACGTTTAAAACTTTTTTTGTTCTGTATCAGAGATGTTTGCGAAATCAAAACACGCGAATGTTACTTCCGCGCGATATGTTCCACAAATTTTAGATAATATGTACATAACGTATGTACATAACTCTCATTTGCGGAAACGTAAATTTTTTTCGATAATCATATTTCAGAACCCGCGCTTAATTAGCCACGCTAAACAAGCGAATCTACGATGTGATTAGCGCGCAATAATTGAACGGCGATAATGAGAGTTTCGGCCAGAGAAAGCCGGAGCCGTGCCTAATCATTAATTAATTCTCTTGAGGTCGGGATTGAATTCGGGCACAAAATTCGTCGTTTTCGCTCGGTCTATCGAGGTTAATGGAACTTGTGCGTATTATCTATATGGCGGGTGCAATAAAGTGTTGAAATCACGAGGTTTATATCGCGGCTCTCTCCACGTGTGCACACACACGCTCGGGCGTGGGCCGTTCGCGAAAAGTGTTCCTTAATATACGTGTGCCATCGAGTGTGCGGTGAGTTTACAGCGCTTGCTCACGACACGCTCTGCCGCGAGTCACGAAACCCCGCTTAGATGAATCACTGCGCAGCACGAAGTACATGCAGTGATATAAGGGGTAGCGAACGGCCCCGGAGAGTGCGCGCAATGACGCGCGTCCATACGGAAGCGAATTATCTTTTCTACCGCCTGTACCTCGCACCTGATTAATCCGCCGTTTCCTTGATCTATGCGGCCGCACTTCATCACAACGAAAATTTAATGGCTTACGTCCGTTCGATTGTACGATTAATCGACGTGAAATATGATAATTCTCGCGCTAACATTGGAAATGAGAACATTACGACCAAGTGAGCGCGACGAGAATGTCAAGAATGTCGGAACGAATAAGAGATTCCTGTAGTAAAAACTTTGTCGCAAAAATTAAAAAAATAGTTCTTAGTCAGCGACGAGTGTACGCTTTGTTTTCAAGATTTTTTACTTAAGTATACTTTTGTATTTCACAATGTGTTGCGCAAAAATAAACAGTTTTAATTATATTAATGTGCAAGAGTTTAACTCGCTTGTGATATACGTAATCTAGTTTGCAAGAGAACGCTATTACGTTCGTAGAGCTCAGAAACGCTAGACTTAGTTCGTCCTTTCGGGATTTACGGAATCTCATCCTCTTGCTGCATGTAGCGTAGTTTGTATGTAACACAACTCCAAGTTCGTCGATCCAATAAACGGGAGTGGTGCATCTCGCGCAAGACAAATGCGCGCTGCAGACTCCTCGTCACGATCACGGGTTGAAGAGGACATTCATAGATACATAAAATGGTATAGTCTTGTCGTATTTGAAACTGCAGTGCTCGCCCTTGCTCGCTCTTTCTCTCTTTATCTTTCTCTTCTCGCACATCGATGGCGCGGGTGCAAGTCGAAGGTCGTGTCTCCGAATGCACTCGAACCGAAGAAAGTGTGTGTGTGTGTGTTTGAGAGAGAGAGAGAGAGAGAGAGAGAGAGAGAGAGACAGAGAGAGAGAGAGTGAAGAAAGAGAAGTGAGTTTACTGAAACTGTCCCGGCTGAATAACTCAAATAAAATGGAAAGAACTTCCATCCGTCATGAACGGCGAAAAACACCAGAAGAAAACGCGATGCGCTTGAATGTTGAAATGCCCACTTTTGAAGTGGAAGCGCGACTCGCTCGCGAATGCCATATCTCTCCCTCAAACTTGCATCGAAATACGACCGCGTATCGTCGGAACGAGTGCATCAATTCTCAAACCGGCGTACGTACATTCATATCCACGTGATTTTCTTCCGTTGTTCCGTATACCGAATACATAAAATGCGACATTGTACCAGTAGCTATTTGGATCGTAATATTATGCTAGCACGATAAGATGTCAAGCTGTTCAAGAAAAATTGCGATTTGTCTGTTTACAACAAAATACAGATTTTATATTAGCGTGACATTTATGTGCTGTAATACATGTAATATAAATTTTTGCCTTTTCTGTGACTCGAATCTCTTCTATACACCCACACCTATTCGAGTGCGCAATTTATTAAATTTGCACATTTTCGTGTAAAAATAATAAATTTAAATAATCAAACTTCTGTTTGCTTTTTGTAAATATTTATCTTTGCACATACACTCTGTTGCAAACTACATGAGAAGAATCTTCTTTATTGTTGACAAGTCAATAGCCAACTGCGATAGCGTTAAATTCCCGCATTTACATTACAATAATGAGAGTTACTCGCGAGAACTGAATGAAAACATCATGGACAGCGAGTCGAATGGCGAAGTGTACGTGGCGCGCAACACAAAGCTGTATCACACGTCTAAATTAGAGCTTGCAACGCAATCATTCATGCGTGTCGGCAGCGCCGCGAAACGAGATTTCACCACGTGCGTTCGGTCAAGTAATTTAATAATAATTATTCCGTCGCGGTAGTGACCGGGGAGGAGGAGATCAAGCGCAAAGCTCGACCCATCGCCACTGTCGACCGACTCATAAATCACCCGGATGGCGGCTTTAGTCGCTGATCGCGATTTAACCGGCAGTGCCGGTAAAATGCTAACCGCCGCTCAAACCGGTAAAAGGCGTCGCGTTTATTACTAAAACTAAATCGTTAACAAAGATGGATAAACGAGCTTAAATGCAAAGAAACGTCAAATCTAATCGGCTGAAAGCATCTCTAACAGTAATAGCAGGCTTCGTAAATCACGTTTTAATGTTACGGAAAGATCGACAGAACGAAAGTTGAATAACGCCTTTTGAAGTCGCCCGGTATCGCGGAAAAATCACCGGAGATCCGCAATTTTTACTCGACGCGAAACGCCCGGGTACTTTTCTAACCGAGTGAGACGAGACAAAGAAAAATCTTCACAGAAACGATACAAGTTCCAAGTTGAAGCGAACGCGATTATATCGATCGTCATTGTACGGACACAAAGGGTTCGGTGAGCGGAAGCGTGTGAGTGTGTATAATGTGTATTATCAAAGTACACTGAGTGCGTCGGCAAATCCGCCGTAATAGAAGAACGTAATAGAGCGGCGAATATTCCACAGCATACCGAGAGAGCGGACGGGAAGATTTCTCTTAATTAAATTGACGTAAATAACGCGATATCGCGCGAACGAGTGCGCCGTGTTAATTGGAAGAGTAAATTTAATGTTTGCCGAACTTCAATAATCGCTTTCGCGCGCTTACCGCGTGTATTTCAAGACGCGTGGCACTTTTACAGCAGATTTTTATAATATATATTTTCATTCATAAACCTCGAAATCGACAAAAAAAAACAAAAACGGCCCGCAGGTCTTACGAATTTCACTTTCGCGTCTCGGAAATAATACCGGACATTTTTGTCTGCGACTTGCTGCGAACTATGCCGCAATCTTGAGCGCTACAGTACTGGACACTTACATGTCCTCTCGGTCGCAGTAATAAGATTACGCGTCGTTTGATTTCATCCAAGCTTTTCTCTTTTATCGGACTATCTGGAGCGTGCTCTGCAGTCCGTTTCTATTTGCCGACGTTATAATCTAACATGGTCGCCAACCCGTGAAGTTCGCTCTCTCTTTCTCTCTCTCTCTCTCTCTCTCTCTCTCTCTCTCTCTCTCTCTCTCTCTCTCTCTCTCTCTCTCTCTCCGCTCGGCAAGCTTTCTGCGTTATTCATTCGACGCCGGGGCAAAGACTCACGCTCGACCGCACCCGTAAATTATTTCCGGGCGAAACGAAGTAGTTGAAATACGTACAACCCGCATGAAATCCCATTTTTCTTATCAAATACGAGTCCACGCGATTCCGTAGGACTGCAAAATATAACCGTGGGGGTAACTGCTTGCCAAACACTTATTCCATTGCCGATAAGACACGCCGATACCATCTCAATTAGCACTCGTCGCGTCAAGGAGAGTCGCGTGAAAAACATTCAAATCGGTAGTTAAATACAGGGGAAAAGAACCATCAACTGATACGATCAACGAAATGATACGCCGCGTATGTTGAGTGCAAGATTGTCCGGCTTGTCATTCCGCGAATAGAGGGTACAGCCCCGATGCATGCTCTGCGATAATATCGACCACCGTATAAAAGTGTATTATATATAAATATATATATATATAAATATATATATATATATAAATATATATATATAAATATATATATATATAAATATATATATATAATAAATATTATACATATATATGCGAGCACGATTTCTGCTGCTTCGAGGAAACGCTCCGGAATCTCTCGGAAACTTTAGAGCGGTCCGAGTGTGTAGAAGGTGTCGGGTCAACTGGCACGAATGCACTCTGGACTTTTGAGGTCGACAGCACGTTTTCATCCGAGAACTCGAATCTTCAAAGCGGCACACTACCGTCAGAGTTTCGCGGCAATAAAGAGACCGAGGCTGTTAAAAGAGACTCGCCTTGAGAAGGATAGAAAATAAAACACACACGCACTTTCTCTCTTTTTCTCATTTTTTTAAGTTCCAAAACCCTCTGTTTTCATATATCAAAGACTAATGCGCGCGATTGTTCAGAAAAATAAATTATTTATTCACAATATAAACGTGAGTCCTTGACGGATAAAGAAAGTCGCGAGTGTAAATCTTTTCCTCCTAATTTGCAATTTCATAAAAACGCGATAAACAGCTAAAATTGATGACTAAATAAGAGATATATACGCGCGCGTTAAGTGATCGAAAGCGCGATGCATCAAGCGTCCAATATGTGTGGCGAGACAAGTGTCGCCTTAAACGGCTGACGCATAAATCTTCGCTTATCCTTTCAGCCGTGTGTCAGCGTAAGCGGTGCATTTTCGCGCGTGCATAAACCGCTCGCGGTTCGAGAGTGGCGGCAACAATGAAGGATGAGGTGTAGGGCCGCGTGATACAAAAGCAGCCGCGCGCGTCACTGGCGATCCGGATCGTTAAAGCCTCGTCTTTTGCCGACGACGAGACGAATGCGGTTCGCGGACGGCGGCGCCGGCGTCCTCGTGTCCGACAAACGGATTATGGATGCGTTCCACTTCCGATAACGCGCGAAACGTGCGGAGGCGTGTTAGCGCCGTTCTCGCTCTCTCTCTCTTTCTTTCTTCTCCTCTCGCCCAACACCAAAGGCACCTTTTCTCAACCCCCTCTGCCCCGCCTTCGCGTATCCGCGGCCGTGCACCTCGTCGAAGTTGGCAACAGCATCTGGAGCGTTAAAGGTGGATGAGCGATGTACCGGTGTCTTGCGACGTGATGGATCGTCCAATACCAGCCAATATGCAGTATTGCACGTGGAGTGGCAAACTGGTATCCATGCATCAAATCGAGGGTGGGAGAGTACAGCAGGGCTGAAGTACGTACAGAGGGAGGATGGAAGTTTCGTGTGCTTTACACGACACGCCGCTGCGCACACTATCTCGTATGCTTGGTCGCGTCCGTCGTGGTCAGAGAACGGTTCTTGCCGATCCGGTCTTGGTGGTACGACCATAAGGCGCATCTCCGACTGCATGGGTTACGTGTGTATACGTACCATGTATGTACAGACGTGTATACATACGGTAGTACATATGTACACGTAGTACGTATACACAGAATCCACTACGTCTACACGGTAAGAACGGCGCGGATGCTACGGCGCTGCGAGCTACGTGGTCGTGCCATGTGTTCGGAACGTCAGGCAACGCCAGACACGTTTCTCGAGACGGGGTTCTTGCCGTCTTATTTCATCCCGACGTATACGACCCGTGCACCGAAAGCGTATTCACTTTTCTGTTTAACGGATTGTCCTTCGGGACCGATTCGACGAATGTTTGCGAAAGAAAGAAAAAGAAAGAGAGAGAGAGAGACCGAATATACGCGTATATATAAAGGAACGCGCGCTAAATAATGCACGAAATGACAGCCGGACCGTCTGTCTGGACCGTCTCATGTGAAATACATGCTCGACCTGTCGCGCGTGTAATTTCACATGACAGTAATTTGATTTCCTGTCGCGCCGACTTTCAAGTGGCGATTAATTGGGTCACTCGTCTCTCTAATTCTCATATGACATAATAATAATAATAATAATAATAATAATACAATAATAATACAATAATAATACAATAATAATAACAACAACACATATGATGGTAAAGCGCGAGAATAATGTCAGCTTACCGAAATGTCAAAGTGGTGAAAGGTCGATAACTTTTGTGACTGTTGATGCTCTCCATCGGCGTGCCCCAGAAATCGTCGTTGAGCACGCTACTCCACGACGCCTCGCCGATCACGTCTCTGTTTCGCACAACCGCCGGTATGTCGTCGTGCACGAAGTCGCAATCGAGCGCGTTGAAGTAACAGCCGATCGCGACAACCGCAACCAACGCATAGATGCACCATCCGGGTGGATCGTTCGTCTCGGCCTCATTGTATCCGTTGCGCACGTTCTTCTTGACCGAATGACAGCAGTAACCGTTGTTGGAACCGTTGTTGTAAACGCGTTGTCGCTTCATGTTGCCCGCTCAGTATGCGCGGAATAAGCTCTCACGTTCGTTCGTTCGCGAGCCCGAAACTCGATCACTATCATGAAGTCGCGAAGTCACTTCTCAGCAGTCACTTCCCGTTACCTCCTGCGCGATTGATCGTTCCGCGCGATGTGACTGCACCGCTGACGATTGGAATCAGCTGACTGTCGCATTTCTAAGGCGAGCGCTCGGGAGAAAAGAGTTCAAGCGCACTGCGTTGCCTTTCAGCAGTTTATAGATCGCTGCTAAGTTCCACTTTGAATCGCAATATTTCACGACGCGCAGTATTTCATAAGTACGGTGGAAGTTAGTGAACAGTTTCGCGAGTTACAGGCGAATCGTGAAGCTACCTTTCAAAGAAGCATCGGTCGAGTCACAGAAACGCGGTCTCCGCGCGCGGCTAAACGACCACGCAATGTGTCGCGGTTGATACCTCGCGTTGGATTCTCCCATTCAAGCCGACGATGATACCCCGAACGTTTGTCCGTTATGCGATGAGCTTGATAAATGACTGCGGGAACTCATTATTTACCTGGCACCAACCGACCTTGGACTCGTGTTCTCTCTCTCTCTCTCTCTCTCTCTCTCGACGAAGAGAAGAAACGGCGCGTTTCCGCGCGCGCACACCGCCCGCTTCTCAAGACGCGAGTAATGGTTCTCGCGTGGACTCTCCTCCGTGAATTGTGCCCGTGGGAATTCACTCGGGGCGAGGAGGAGGGGGAGTTTTTACGTAACCGCGTAACGACGTAACAGCTCGTTACCGGCCGGTGTCGGATCGACCTGTCTCTTCGTCCGCAAATCACTGATCCGCGGGGATCGTTACGTATTCCTCCCGGCGCGGCGGATCAAACCGACAATATACTTGCGAGACTCACTTGTCGTATATAAGTGACATTAACGCGACCGTTTTGCAGATTGCGGCTTACTTCGCGATGGATAGTATATATATTTCGCATACTCAATATATCTGTCCACTCTGACAAATCTCCCCGCAATGTAAAATATTCGCGGACGTCGTATACGTAAGTGTAATTTGGATTATACGTTGCTTTGTATTCCGATTGTTGTGATTACTGATCTTATTGTTACACGTATGTATTATTATATAAGACGCATAAATTATATTGTTCACAACAGAAATTGTCGCGCAAGTACAGTGAGAAATTACTTGATGAAAGATAATGAAGAAACGACCTTGCGATTATTATTTCTACCGTCCCAGATTGGCGAGTCCTTCGTCTTAAGAGCGCGAAGTTCTCCGAAGATGGATCTTGACTTTTTTTGCTGCATCAAGAAAATCTCGCGGAATTATGGAGAGCAGACTGCGGCGAGAGGACGGCTCCTATGACCCAGATACTCGTTAGCTCGGGTCACCTCCGTCGCCACAATTTTGCTGTGCATATAGATCTATACAAGCGGCTCGTATCTCGGGGGCACGACTTGAAATCCTCCGTGGCAGCAGTCTCACCCCCGAACGAACAGCTCTGCCTACCGCTTTTCTACCTCCTTCCCCGTCGCCACCGCCACTTGGCCGCTGCTTCTTCTTCTTCTTCTTCTTCTTCTTCCCCGTTTTCTGGCTTTGCCTCTCGCGCCGTCGAATTCAATCTCGAGACTAGTTTCGCGATAATTTTTTTCTCGACTTGGGATCCTCAGGATTGAACTTCCGGCGATCTCACTGGCGCGATACGTGCTGCTCCGCCTCCGCGACGAGATGACACTTGAGTGAAAAATCGGGCGTTTTCTGCGCTCAAGTGGCAGCCAGTAAACGTTCTCTCAACGTTCACCTCGGTCATCCACGTCGAGAGGATCACACTCGGTAACTTTTCGAGAAGAAACGAACTTCGCGCGATAGAAAACTACGAACGATTTCTAACTGAAGATACGTGAAGATGGGCGCTTGATCATTAATTTTATCCAAGAGTTTTATTTAAATTATAGAAGATTTTATTGTGTGTTCTCTTGTTACTATTTCTCTATCATTTATATGATTTCTGTGGTATCGGAAATACCACATTCGTGTTAGAGACGCTTAAAATACAATTGAAAAAGCGAAATCGTTATTTCACTGACTATCGGAAATGACAACAACGCGATTCTACGACGGAATAAATACGCAGTCAACTTCCGATGACGATCTATTGTTATGTCGCTATCAGGCACTCTGCCGATCGACAAAATGCGCAGATCGGTACGCAGCGCGCATCGTCATCGGAACGTCACAAATCGCGAAAGCGACGTCAAGCTCGAGCGGGTCGTCGCGACGACGATAAGCGCGAGACTAAGGGACGACGGCATCCGCCCGGTTATATAGCCGACGCACTCTGACCCGCAAAGCCGCGCCCGCGCATGAGCCACCCCCGGAGAGTTTCCCTCCTGCCTGCTGCATCCTCGTCGTTGCGCCTACCCTTTCTTCTTCTTTCCCGTGCGTCGGCACCTGCGCAACCTTGGATTTCACTGACGTCACGTTGTTTACCTATGGTTTACCTGCCAAAACATCATCTCGAGGATGCAGCAAGATGAAGTGGTCGGAGTTCAAACCGTTGGCTAAATGTTGCTTAGTTTATCAAGAGCTTTTGCGATGCGAAAATTAGTAGCTGTTAATTAAACTGATTTAAAATGTAATATGCAAGAGAGAGAGAGAGAGAGAGAGAGGAAATTATGTTTGTGTGTGGTTAAATGGTTTTCTTAACAATTTTATTAAAAAGTAATTAAGTTTATTAGGAAAGTGCAATACTTAAGTCAATTGCTCCGTTTTTGTGATACTCTGAACTCACTCAATTTATGTCTTTAATTATTAAGAGCGCTTTTTTTTAGAAATTAAACGCTACATCAAGCATTAGTTAATAGCACTCGAATTGGCTCTTACAATACAAAAAGATGATGTTCGGTTCCAATTATTTATTATCTACATTTTCCTCTGGATATCTTGAATCTAACAATATAACGGATCGTGGCGCGCGAATCAGTGAACGTAATGACGATACGAGCTCGTTACCGACGATGATGATACGATAACGAGCCCGTAGTGGCGAAGTGATGCTGCGTTGTATGATTGAATTTGGTTACAACGTTCCGTCGAAGCGTTCGAGCATACATCAAATTGAAATTACATCAAGACATAATTAGGATTCAATTTTAATTATTGCCTGAAATCATTATCAGAAATAGAACAATTAACGTAATAATTTGTGCTGTGTAATTGTAAGGAAACGAATTTTACAATAATATATACGTATTTTGAAAAGATATTACAATTATCTTTTTCACAATTCGCGAAACTTTTAACGAGACACCGTTTAAATAAAATTTCGTAAAACAAAGTTACTTTTTGATACAGAAGCAGTTTTCCCCGGTTGTGTTTTTTTAAAATGAGATTAAGAAGGATTAAGATAAGCAGAAAAAAAATTATTTTTAAACTATTAAAGATACCAACGGCAAAGATAGATCAGGATTTTTCGTGCCAGTAATAAGCAAGTTTCTCCAAGGAAAGTTATAATTGAGCGAGAGATGCCGGCATTCTTCCAGCGAGGAACTTAATATTAGCGACATGACTGTCGCTCAAGTAATTCGCATAATACACGAGGAGCGCGCGCAATTAATGATCATTTAGTTGGACGGTGGCGAGTAGCCGTCAGTGGCACGATTCGCGAGCGAGCGGGTAACTTTGGACCGCGCCAGCACGCTGAACTTCCGTATGAATCCATTTTCAAACTACACAAGAATTTTTAATTACGACCCTATAGAACGAAAAACGCCACTTACGTGTCAGGTTTGCTGGCTTGCCGCGCTCAAAGCGTCGTAGGAACTGCTTCCTGCACGAAGCTCCTTTGTGACTTTTTTTGCCGCCGCGAAAACGAACTGCCATTTTATTTGCGATAATTTATTTTATTCACGTTTGCAGTCTTTTTCCCTCGGTTCAATTTTACTATAAATGCACGACATATTGCATCTCTCATTTTTTATGTGATGATCTTAAGCAACGCATTAAGCCTCACGTACTTTCAACGGCGATTTGACTGAAAGTGCGATACCAATCTTTCACAAATCTTGCGCGCGCGCACACACACACACACACACACGTACAACGCAACATCGGAGAATGCTTTAAAAAAAAATCGATATAACCTTTTCGCGACGAGATTTCGCTAAAGCGCGCGAGAAAGGTGCGCTCAAACCGTTTCTTTGTGGACTTTGCGTTGAAGTATAAATTGGTTTTATGCTGCTGCCGTGGAAGTTTCTAACTGGAAACTTATAGTCGCGGAACAAACGTCTGTAGACGGCACTGAAATATAGTGTTCAGACGCTCGTTGCGCCTGAATATTCAGCGGCTTCTCGTTCGCTTGCTCGCTGCCTACTTCGTTATACCCGTTCGATTAACGCTTGCCGTCGCCTGACCGTATTTAATAATGCACCTAACCAACGACGGCGACGCCCCACGAGAGCAAGGTCTGCTAACGACCGTGAAAAGGTGTCGGCGCTGTTGTAAGGGCGAGCTCTACGAATTGCCCACACAACTGCCTTCGCAGACTACAAGACTACAACGGAGAAAAACACTGCCCCGACACAACAATTTTATTTAAAGTATAGATAAAATCAGAACGTTAATTCATGATTCTCCGATAATGTAAAATTTGTTATTTTTTCCGATTGTACGTGAAAATTTTTATTTTTTACGAGTTTACTGTAGAGCAAAAGATTCATGATCGATTCCCAGGACACGGCCGTGTGTTCACCTTTTGCTTTTCACGTGCGCTTTTTATTTATTAAACGCCTTGGCGTATCGACCAATTGCTCGACGCCTTTCTTTCTCTCACATTCTGGTCCTTTCTTTTTTCCTCCCGTCGAAAACGTAAACATCAGCCAATAGGTACGGCGAACAGGCGTCTTTCGTATTCTCGCGCGGTAGTTCCGGGGAAAACAACTCAGACGCGGTCCGATCGTCCGCCGGTATCTCATTTAAATTTCCTGCGTAAAGTATTCATTGTTCTTCGCGTCTTGTTATCGCGCCACACGACCTGGTTCTTGTCTATTTTATCGGCGAATCGTGAAATCGCTTTTCGGTTATCTTCATCTCGTGAAATATTTCGACTCTCGGCGCGAGATGCTATCTGCGACTCAAGAGCGGAATGTTTCCGCGAGAAATCACATACTGGATACCACCTACTCGCCATATGTACTTATATATATATATATATATATGTATATATTACATGCCGTATCGATCGACGAGGAAATCTTAAACGCGAGCCGACGCGAGAAATAATGCCTATAATTCGTACGTAACGCAAAACACGCGAGCGCGAAACCGAGCCGCACGAAAACTCAACCGGGCGCATCGATAGCTCGGATCTCGCGTAACTCTTCCGAGGACACGTTCGGTCGCGAAATGGCATCGTGTCCGAAATCTCGACACGAAAATCGCCAGCGGCCGGTCACTCGATAGTCCCCCGGCGGGACCGCGACGGCTGCGAAAGCTGTTAACGCCACTAATGAATTCGGACGGCGCGGTTTCATCCAAACACCTCCCGTACGGATTTCGCGCGTCAGAGAGACAGTTTCGCCGGTCACAATAGAAACTACGCGGACAATCAAAGGTGGCGGACCTCGGTCGGATCGGACAGAAGATAGTGACACGCGCGGACTGTCGAGAGAGAAATGTATTTAATTAATGCATTCGAGCAACGAGCATAGAATACACACGGCACACCGCAGAGAGAGAAAGAGAGAGCTCGTATCGCGCGAGCACGTACGCGACAAACTTACACGTAGCGTGTCACGTGTGCGTGCGTGTGCGGGACCGAGCTGTCGAATTCACCGCGTAACTCGTTGGATTTCGTACCGGCGACCGGTGTCCGACAGTCGCTATTCCCGCGACGAAAGACAGCGTCCGCAATTTCCGGCGACGTCTCGCTCCCGCGCCCGCGTGTGCATTGAGATTCCGGACAAGAGAGAACAGCCGAAATCTGGAACAAAATTCGCCACCCGCGCTCTTCCGGAACGCGGCTCTTGTTCTCTATCTCTTTCTATCTCTATCTCTTTCTTTCTACCCCTTTTCGCTCCCCCGCGTTTCCAACCAAAGTAGGCGGGGTCGCGAGCTTACGAGAGAAGGGCGTAGACGTTCCCGAGGCTACAACTGTCGGAGGAATCTCGCCGACGAGAGCCGAGCAAGGTAGAACGTAATCGGGATCTTGCCCGCCACCCGACACCCTTCACGGTACTACACGGGAAACTTGGAATGATTTCGAGCGTAGAGTTTCGGGCTCTCCTCGTCGTACTCCCCTCTCCAGGAGTATAGAGTGACAAGGGAGGAAGAGAACGGGGAGAGAAGAGAACTCCTTGCACATTGTACGTAGAAATATTACCTAATGTTTCGAGGTATTGCGCAGCGTGAGCTTATAGTGATTATACGCTTTCGGAGAGAGAGAATACCGCGGAAACTTCCGACCCTGCCTCCTGAACTCCGGGAAACTCTTTTTTGCTTAATTCGCTTTATTGCACGCGCGTGACTTTATTTTACATCACGAATTATTGCAATGGTAATATTCACTTTTTTTCTTTTCAAAATGTCAATGTGTCTGTGCCTTCAACTTTATCGATCAGAAGGACAATTTGCGCCGCGCCGCGATTTACTGAACGCGAAGGGCGGACAGGAGATCGACAGGAGAAAGAAGACCAGGTGGATGTAATGAGAAGTGAGATCTTTCCGCGTCAGCTGGAATTCTCGCAGAACGTGCTCGCGTCCAGGTTGGCGAAGAAATACACGCGAGAACTACGCGAGTACGATTTTAATTATGAGCTTATTCCGGCTTGATTCCGAGAGAAAGATATCGGAAGGAAGTTACACGAGATTACACCTGGAAAATCGAAAAAACGCGTTCCACTTTTCAAGCATGTTCGAAAAGTGCACAGTAAGTCGCGCTTGGTAAGTCTTGCGAGATCGCATTTTCGTTTTCGAATCGAGCGTGTTGAAGCGTAGATCTCTCCGCGCGGCTCGGAGAAGGTTTTTGCGCTCTCGTATTCGAACAAGGGCCCGGGCATTGCTCGATCAATATAATCGCATTGGTAAACGGATCGGCGTGGAGCACCGATCGCGTTCGGACGGCTTTTGGTGGCGCGTGGACTTACGAGGTGGCTTACGCGCTCGCAAACGACGCGCTCCGGTAATTTCGGTTTCTCGAGAGCTGACCAAACAAGGATATCGCCGCATTCGTAATAAATTCACGGTCTCCTTGTGATCGACTTGGCACCGCGCGAGCTACGCTCACTATCTCCAATCGGTAGCTTAGCAACTCGACAAGATTTGGAGGAACTGGTCATAGGGAATACCCGATAGCATAGCGAGAACTAAAGTCTCTCGCGACAGAGAATCTCTCGAGGATACGCACAACCAGCCGGATTAAGATTATATACGAGCCTCTCGCGACGTACTATCGCATGATCGAATTATCATCCAACTAAGTTTGGTTTGAAATTTTTTTTGGAAAGAATACGCGGCATATAATATAAACCATTGCGCCGATAATAAACTCAGAAACGCGGAATTCATACGCGGCAGTAGTGAATAAATTATAGAAAAGCTCGTTAATGTCTTTTATGAAATTGAACGTCAGCCGATCGGACAACTGGTAGCTAAAGCCAGCTCGATCGTTAATTCGATCGATTTGAACGAGATTTTATTCGTGCGAACACGTTTTATAAAAATCGGCAAAAGTCCGGATTGACGACAGACGCAGTAAAAAGGCGAGCCACTGTTGCCGACAACGTCCGTTTTCAATTGTGGGATTTTACGACAACCGCATCAACATTTCATAAAGGTTCGATCAGAATGGAACCAAGCACGGCTTGCAAAACTGGCTTTGCAGGATGCGTTTCGCGTCCGCCATATTTTCGTTCGATCGAAACATTTTGCTCGTTTTACATTATTTAAACGCGGAAAACGGGTACGGATACAAATGGCCGACACAAAAATACGAGATCGGCATGTAATATTTTAAAGCGCCGCTTAAAGTAACACGACGATAAATCAAGCGGCGAAATGAGGACGGCCGGTGTAACGTGGGACAACGTAATTCGATGCACATCCCCGTCGTGCTTGTCTCCAAGTCGGACCTTTTCATTAGTTATCTGCGATCGCAATTTAGTTTGCTGTCACCTATTTTGTGAAACGCAATTTTCTTCAAGGTAATAGAAAAAAAAGAGCTTACGAAATTGTATTTTTTCCTGTACAGTTTCGCATGACGCGGGATTTACGGTGAAACACTATTTGCCAAAGGATTTTCGCGATAGGCGAACACCGTGTCGAATACGACGAATACTGACGCGCGCGCCTAAATGTCACATACAATTAAAAATCCGTGAAATATATACGGAAATTAGACAACTTAAATCGCACGAATATATATCAGCAATCGGCCGTAAGTAGTAAACATACGGCTTTTCGCAGCCGTGTGGAAGTAATAGGAGCTGGGACACCGCGATAACCGCGATGAGAATTTTTCTTCCGGCGATAAGGTTGCCCGGTTATCGGTTCTAACGATTGGTCGCCGACATATCAACGATGGTTCGCGCGAGAAACCGTCGATGTAACGCGCCCAAAGTCGAAACTTTTCCAATTTTCCGCGACTTCGTATTTATAACTCCGACACCTCTTTTATTCCTTTTAGCTGGATTCTCTTGCGAGGGAGCTACTTCTTTTTTAGAGCTTCGAAGCTCTCTTCTAATAATTTATCCTTTGTGGTGAGAGAATACAGCGAACAACGAAATGTTGAAGGGTAGGTTTTTTACGAGATGTGTAACTGTCAAGAACAAGGAAATGTCACTTCCAAATCTGGCAAAAATTCGTACGTCATGCGAAGCTCGCTGCAGCCACGAAGTAATACTTTGTAGATTCGCTTTTGATCACATTCCCGTCTCGGTTTTTCTCTTCCGCAGCTGATGTGCGATTTGTCGACGTAGTCACTGAGTTTTCTATCTTAAAGTACGGATATGTCCCGGAAACGGTCAATCTCTGTACCTCTCCTTGTTTCGTTCAGAACTTTCGTTTCTGAACGAAAAAGAGAGAGAGAGAGAGAGAACGTGACAGAAAACGAACGAAACATTTCCACGTCGGATTTCCGAGCAAAAAGTCCGATTCGCTCGTTATTACTGGCGTGACATGATGATAACATTTCGACCTTCGAAAACCACGAAGGGATAAACTTCCATAATTCGCCGATCCACCTTCTCATCTATCTTATGACATCAACGAAATTAACGGAAGAGAAAAGTAACTGAAACGATCTATCTATAAGGAGAAAAAAATAGTAATCTGACGGAAATTCTTATGAGAGTCCCGATGTGTGTTGTTGAAAGAAGATACTTAATCGCGATGACGGAATCAAATACAATATTCAATTCTGAATATTCGGTGGAACAAAGCGCCTCGGGAAACGCGTATACAGAAATGAAAATTATTTATCTCCTTATACAGGCAACGGGCACAAATATACGATGTCCATTATCGTATTTCTCGCGCGCTATACATTAGACATTTAATTTTATGACTTATTCGCGTCCTGTAACTGTAACGTACGTACGGCCTTCGTAAAAAATCCATCATTGACGAAGCTCTCGTGACGTCAGCGATATAACTTTATCGCTTGCTTTATCTCTCGCGTAAATACTCGATCGTAAAATAAAGAAGAAGAGCGGGAAATATGAACGTTCGGGAGAAGAAAGAATCCGCGACGCAAACTTCTTGAGCGGCTTTAGCGGAGAAGTCGTCACAAAGTAGCGCCGTCAAGGTCGGAAAATTTCTCATCGATGCGGAGACGTAACTACGGGGGGCGGTAATACCGACGGAATAAAAGCAGAAGTAACGACGGATCGGGAATACGGCTGCCCGTCCAATCCAGCGTGAAGGAAGGCGCCGCGCGGAAGTCATCGCTCACTAATATAATAATAATACGTCGACTGTATATCCTTTGCGCAAGAATTCGTGTATAATTCAACGCGCCGGTAGAAATTTCGTTTCTCCGCCGAAATCTTGAGCCGCGAAGAATTTAAGAGTTGCGACAACGTAGGCGGGAGAGTGAAGTCGAATGAGCCGAAATTTAAGGCGCAAAACTTTCGCAATTACGAATGTTCGCTATCCTTGAAAACTTGGATAAGTGCCGCGGATGGTGAGCGCCTGCCTTCGACGCGACCCCTTATCCGTTCAACCGGCCGTGAGGGCGCGAACCACCCCTGCGTGGTTGCAGAGACGCGTTCCGAACCGAAGAGTAAAGTGCCGGAATGTGCAATAAAGCTGCGCGAGAGACCCGCCGGGGCGGGTGGACGTGTACAGCAGCCAGTAAAGTAGAAAGCTTTTTCTATAAAGTACGCAGTTACGTGCCAAACGTCGAAAATTTCGCTGCAATATCGCTACTCGATCCTGCGTCTTTTCCGCACATTCCGCAAACTCTTTCTTAAGTCCCTCTCTCTCTCTCTCCCTCTCTCTTTGCCATCGTTCGAGCATTCAAGGAATGGAGATACCTTTTATCCGCGTTTTGTGCTCGTTTGAGAAAACACACGCCGACAATTCCTTGTCGGCGGTTCGTCCTTGAGACGAATCTCCGGAAGAAGTTTGCGAGGTATCCTCGCACCCCGTGATGAACGGGGGAATAAGCTTTTACGGCGCTGCAGACTTTATCGCTCTTTACCAAATTGTCCTGGAAGATCTGGGAACTTCCAGGATGCTCGACGGTGCGCAGAATGAACTTCGCAAAGTGCCGCTTGTAATACGAAAAGAATCGGCCGCGTTTCTTACGACGATTCACGGTAGAATTTTGATCGCGCGTCGTCCTGTGACTTCGACCTGTCCGCAGTCGTACTTGCAGTAAAAGTTTACGGCTATTTTACGCGAATTATGTTTGAATAGTTACTGATAAGATAAGATTTTATATTGTACACACACACAAAGAATTAAGTTAGAAATTCAACAATCTCCAGTCCAATCTGTGTTTTAATCGATTACACTTTAAGCGTATCATATTTCCGCGAAATAAAACCTAAACAATCGTCGACCATTTATTTAAAAAGCAAAACACAAGCTCCGCTTACGGTTTCATTACACAGCGCAGCAAACACCCGCTATTGTCGTGCAAAAGCTTAATACCTTCCCCCTTTTGAAAAGTTAAATCGCATTTGCCGTTGGAGTTCGAGAACTGCGCCGGCATGCTAATTCCGCTTTCTAATGATACGAAACATTTACGTGTCTCGTAATTCCGCCGTGGAATACGCCGCGGCAATAGTTGATAGCGATCGTTACGGTTGTAATAATCGCACATACGTCGCGCGCGCGCGCGCGCACTAACGACAACGTTATATTAACAACGGCTACCGGTTACGTCGGACAAACAGCAAGTAAAGGAAAACAGAACGTAGCGGAATGATTCTATAACGTGGTGGTGTGACGTTCTATGCGCGTGTAGCCACGCGCGTTGTTTTATCAACAAGCGAATTTGCGTTTTATCACGTTCGCAGTTAGAGCGCGAATAATACGCTTTGAATAATGCATTTTGATTTAATGCAACGCGCGCCGCACCGGACGCCGTATTTACTCTGGAAATTTGTCTCATTGATTCGCCGGGGTAACTAAATATAGGGAGGAGAGGAGGATGTACCCTCGCGTGTCCGCCGACTGTCGACAATTAGCGTCACGCAAAATTGGTCCCGCGCGGGCGCGACCGCGAAACCGACGATAATTTCGCTAACGTTGTTACCGTGAGCGCGCGCGCGTGTTTTACGCGCGTCCGCGAGTTCCCGTCACCTCGGCGGAAAATGCGTCGGAAACGCAGGAAAACTCTATCCGGTCCTCCTCCCATCCGGTGCGTTTTATCGCCCGGCAAGAGAACGATAGGCAGTTCCTCTCGAGACCGGTGCATGAATACAAGCAAGGCGAGGACGCGCCGACGGTAAATAATAAAGCGAACACCGAGAGACGACACTCATTACGTTTTCTTACGAGCGTCCTTTATTGAATTTTTAATTGCGCGCTTCCTCTGTCTCTCTTTCACTCTGGCGACCGTGTCGCTACGCGAACAATCTCGATGTAAAATGAAAAGCACGGGGGAAGCGAGAGAAGCGAGTCGAAAAGGTAGGCGCAAAAATGGCGGAATGTCCGTGGCGGAACTGTCAAAGGTGAGACACGGAAACGAGTCGCAAGGAATAATAATATGACCCGCATGCATGAAACATTGTGATCTCTGCGTTTCACGCGCGTGACGCGTTACGAAATTTTGTCTCAAAGATCCGCAATCTTGGCTGAACTTGAAAGGAAGAAAACATTTCGTCGCAAAGTGCGCTATTGTTGGACTTCGATAAAGCGATCGGGTTTTATGCATCGGTGCGAGAAAGGTATAGCTCGCCGCGGTCGGGACCCAATATAAAATAACGAAGAACGACGATAACGGGTATCAACGTTTTCCCGCGGCGCGCCTAAGCTCCTCGACGATCTTCCGCTTTATCTGATGCCCCAGTTCGCTAACTTACTTCCGCGCCGAGTCGTGGATGCATCACGTAATAGATTTACCGACGTGACGGGCCAATATTGCCTTCGATAGACATCGAGCACTTTTCTGTTTGGAAACGAGAGAAAAAGAGAAAGGAGAAAGTGAGAAAGAGAAGAGGGAGAATCGCTCGAGAGAGTTAACCGCGCACATTTAGATCCCCCGTACGTAAAATGTCGAGCCATCTTTCCCGACGTACGAACTAACAAACATGAAGACAAAACGGTCAAACTCAATTTTCGTAACGCATGTATTTTCATCACGCGAAGGGACGAAATTACCATCTCCGCTTTCCTTCCCCCGTGTTCATTTACCACGATCCGTCGCGCGAGGAACACAGCAGCGACAGGCTCATCCCGCGTTGGGAGCCTGCGAGTCTTCCACATATCGTTCGCATTTATCTACGTAAAAGCGGCGAGGAAGCAATATAGGCGTTGGGCGACGCACAAAGTGCGGCAACACACATACACACACCGAACCCCGCATTTGGTCGGCCATTAATCTCGAGCTGTTCTAGACGTGGCATCCTGCCTCTCGACGGTGTTACCTCTCCACGAAATCACATATGTACATACATACCGCGCTCAGCCTGCCCTTTCGGTGCTTCGATTAAGCAAATCGCTCAGCAATCATTACGGTTGTACTGTCACTAGATCGCGCGATTAAATGCACTTATTGAACTACTATACGGCTTTCGCTAGAGATACCGTTACGCTGCTTCGCTTTGTTGTTCCAATTATCGGCTGCGTATAATAAGATAATAAACCCAAACTCTGGCGCGATACGCAGCTTACCAATAAATATTTAATCGTGCGTTTCAGTATCAGATTATACGATATGTTTAATCACCCTAAAAAAAAGTCATACGCCAAGTACATAAAAACTATCCAAATATACAAACTATCTATTACATAAATCTTTTTTCTGTATAAATAAAAAAACACAGACAATCACCGCAATTAATCAAGTATTGGACTCAAGACTGTAGATCCCATAAAACGGGCTTAAAACAAAAGTAAAGTACAAAAACTTGGCGTGCTCGGAGAGGTCTCTCCGTGTCTCTCCCTGTCTCTCCCTATCTCTCCCTATCTCAAAAGACACGGAGAGACACGGAGAGACACGGAGAGACACGGAGAGACAGGGACAGACAGGGAGGGGTCTCTCCGTGTCCCTTGATTTTGCAATTGTTAATAAAGAATAATAAAGTAGAACGTAAAAGAAGCTATACACAAAATTCTAACGAACGTTTACCGCTCATGTCGTAAATGTAGTCTTTCTCTCTCTCACTCTCTTCGAATGATTTCAAATCTCGCATTATCGCGAAAACGGTTAATATATGCTTTAAAAATACAACGAGCGGTCGACATATATATAGCCGTCGTGCATTTTCGTTTCAGTGACAGGCACGCGGAAGCGGATTCATTCGAAAGAATGCGCGATCGCTTCCCGCCGCAGCTGCCGCGCGCATTTCCGTTCACGTGCAACGAATTTCTGCCGAGAATTCGTTAGCTGCTTTGAACCGACGGACGTGACGACGGCATTTAAAGGCACTATCAGGTTAACGGCTCGCTCGTTTCTCCCGGCGAGGGGAACGCAACGAGGGGAATCTCTCGGACATTCGGTCGGGGTATCAGTGATTCACGATGCACGGCCCATAAAACTCGCTGTACACCCCATAAAAATTTCGAACTGATGCGTAGGGGGGTAGATGGAGAGCACGCCCGGCTGGTGCGGCGCGCCGACGGTGGCATTTTATTTTCGATCGTGCAGTGTCGCGCAGTTTGCGGGACATTATTCGGAATTAATCCGCGCGCGCGTTGAAAATGCCGGGCGCGTCAGTGATGCGGGTCTGTAATTTATTAATCCTCGCGAGAGGCGAGCCATCTCTGTAAAAACACGCGCGACCGGCGCAATTGTAATTAAACGCAGATGTTTGTTCCTGCGAAGGTTACGGCCGGAACGGATGGGATTCCGCAAAATAAAAAAAATAAAAAAAATAATAAAAAAAAAAAAAAACATCACGTGAATGGCAAAGAGAATAGGTTTTGCGCGCGTGCATTTCCGCGAAATGAAAAACGTCGACGCGGTTTGACAGCGATTTGAAGATAACTCACGGTTCCGAACATCTGTAGCGATGAAGGGAACGGATAGCTTTTTACGCGCGCGGAATTCGTGAAGAGTTAATAGGTGAATTTTATTTTCGGCTTGATACGCGCTATCTGTACCGCGTGTATGACGCGATAATACTACACGCGCGCAGTCACATACGCGTGACGGTAATTTATAACAGCGGCGCGGCTATTGTAGCGAACTTTTTACCGGGCAGAGCGTGACACTCTGACGAACGATAATCGCGCTCTCTCTCTATCGGGGAGAAAGGCTCGCTCCATAATACACTTTACGATTTACAGTCAACTGTGCCGTGTAAAATAGCCGACGCGCTGCGCGCTCGTAATAGTGTGTGACTTATTAATCCCGATGCGGCCTCGAAAACAAGCGGCGCTGCGCCATGTGTTTTAATTAAACGCAATCTTCGTATCGAGCGCAATCGAGGACGCTGGCGAGGCGGCGAAATGAGTATCAAGACGAATAAATAAATAACGTGTCTATATTCTACATGTTCTGTTGTCAAAGACCGACACGCATCATAGATTCGCAAATTCTTGTCTCGTGTTTCGAATATCGTCGAAATAAAGATAACGGAGTCGAAAGGAAAATAAAATAAGCCGGGAACGTGTGTGCGATATACACGAATAAAGATATGTCTCAATCGTCAACAGAGACATTGCGGGAAAGAAACGCGAATATATAAACGCGGAACGATTGAGAAGATACGAACAAGTACATATTTCGTCAGATGACAAATAGAAACGAAGTAAAATAAAGACTCTTCGTGAAACCCCACAGTTTCGTGAAAAAGCTAATACCTTATATAAGACCCTTCGCGCGCGTCGTCTATCGTTTATATTCTTTCATCATCGATCCGCGCCTCGATTCAGCTCCAACAATGTTCCGCGAAGGCGCGGCGCATGCATTAAACATCTCTCAGACAGCGGCGCACATTGCGACATAATTTTCTGTCGTGAGTAAATTCGCACCGACGTGTCGTCGTCGTCGTCGTCGTCGACAAAGCGCACTCGGCGAGATGTCGATTAACTCGTGCGCGCGCGCCCGTCTCGCGAGAGACGCATTTCAATTTCGCCGCATTAAATTACCGGCATAACTCGCTTAACTCGCACGCAATGATCCCCGCGGAAGGGACTAAGGATGCTGGTGGCAGGTGGTGAGACTAATAGGACCTTTCTTAAGGTCGGGTTTAAACTCGGATCGCGACACGAAGCGACGAAGTCATTTGAATGAGAAACTCGAGCTGTCCTAATGCGAGAGGCACTTACGGTTATTATATATCATAATGTCGAACTCGCAATACCGGCGCTCCGGGCAATTAAGACGGCGAGTTTTTCCTTCGGGGACTTCGGTAAATCACGATACGTGTCCGCCGCTCCGACCGAAACACTCGTCGTCGAACTTTCCGAGCAATTAGAGCAATTGGACATAACGGTTACCGCTGTTACCCACCACGTCGGTTGCACGTTATTCGTGCGAGTAGCGAGCCAGTTACAAAACAACTCTCGACCTCGTTGTTTCTTGATTATCCCGTCAAGCGCATCGACCAGCGCGCTCTCATTGCGTAATCCGAGAGTGGGTCAATTTTTAACACCGTCAACGTTTGCACATGGCTAGCAGTTTGCACACGAGCGCGTACACCGCGGTCATAGTACATCTATATAGTAGCCCACACCTCTGTCCTCCTCTCTTTGTCGGCACTTTTGACGTTGAAGAGGTTCAAAATCGAGGAAATTGCGATATTGTGTATGGTCGCGCTTGAAATTGTTGTACAACACACGTATACGCATATATTGCAGTTAATTAAACCTTAATTAGTTTACTTGCAATTTGTGTGTGGACTACGTCTGGTGCAAAAAAAAAACACATCTATCTTCGTTCTCGTTTAAACGACGTACTATTCCTGAATAGAGTTTCTAATTTCACGCGCGCACACACTCGTGTTTAGGCTTTGCAAAAATTCTGAGTCTGCACTATTGCGCCGTGTATTGTGCCTGGATGTTAAGAAAATATCCAGCAAGCTACCAATTAGCGCTAATAGGCAAAAGAGCTAACAAGCCGGATAAATAACGGGGCGATAAGCCAAGCGGACGATAATCGGCGGGCCGAGGAGGGTGCGGTTTGGATACGAATTAACATCCGTCAGTGCGTAAGAACAATCAAATTTCTGCAGGGAGTAACTCTCGAAATATGTAAATAGTTCCGACGCGAGCGTTTCCTGAAACGACCGCGCACACAAAAGCCGTCGCGATAAACCGACTTTGCGCACGGTTTATACTCTTCCCGTCGCACATCCAGCGAAGCGCGAGCGACACAACCGCATGCGAAAACGACCGTACGAGGTGTACGGCGCCGTGTATGCGCGCGGAATTTTATCTGCCGGCCTACGCAAAGGATTGAAAATGCTCGATGCGCTCGGGAGAACTTTAAAAGGTTTTAAAGCCGGCCAGTCGGTCGGTCGCTCCTCTCTTTCTCTCTTTTTCTCTTTTCCCTTTGATGATTAAAATCAATTTGTCGCGATTTTATTACCGAGGAATGGACGCGGTCACGCAACCGCAAAACGCATCTACGACGTCGCGGATAAACCCCGCGTGCCGCGCCCGTCGTGGCAGTAAAAGGCAGCGCCTGGTTGTATCTCGCGTTCAGGTCGATCTCTCGCGGAAACACGTGCGCCGCGCCGGATTTTTAAGCTACGTTCACATCGACGTTCGAGCGAAATAACGCGAACGAGCGAATGGAGATTACGAGCGTTCGATCGGGAGAGCTATTTGATGGGAGAGTTGAACGGTGGAGAAAACCGACGAAATGGTTTGAGCTCTCATCGAGCCGGATAACGTAGCCGATCTTCTCGCTCGTGTGAGATAACAGCGCAAAATCCCGGAGAAGTAGAAAGTTCTTTTCCATTTCGCGCGAGTTCTTGCGCTTCTTATACATTTTACAAATTGCGTGAACATTTTTATTTCACTTAATATGTAGAAATAAATAAATGTTTGTGTATAATTTATCGCGCTGCGCAATAATAATAATATAATTACCTCAGAGAGAAACATATATTGTCATAAACATATGTTTTCCGTACGAGAAAATAAGTTACTGTGTGTAGTTTCTTTCATATTATTCACCGGAATGGGGAAACACGAAGTAAACAATGTTACACGCTGTTGTTTGTCTCGCGCTGTGTAATATCACTTTCGCCGCAATAACTTTTCATAAACGAGAAGCTCGCAATTTTTTCCGTTCATTCTCTTTTATGTGAATGCAGCCTTAGCGAGCCACGCACAAATCTCGCGCACGCACACACCTGGCCAATATCGTAACTTCTGGAGAAACGCAATCCCGGTCGTGTTGTGTTAACGTTTTCTGCGACACTAAGCCGGGCGCGTGGCGTATCTATACTACTTGCAGTTTGCCACGACCGAAGGGATGTACAATACGAGGAGGCGATCTCGCTGCATTGTTTTGCGGTGAGGTGGAACACAAATGATAAGCTCGGAACGTCGTTTTGCTCTCTGTGTATTGGCGCATTATCGTCTCTTCATTCTAATTGTGTCTCTTATAATTAAATGTTATATTATCTTCCCAAATGCGTTATCGCGCTATTGTGACAAATAGTACAGCAAAATCCGTACAATAGTACCGCATAATGTTCGTAAATAAATATCGAACCATTGTCACGATTTTCGCAAGATATATTGATATTTGTTTGTACAGTATTAATATAAATACAATACATTGATCTTTTATGCAAACTCTAAACACGCGCTATTAATTTTACATATCTCACATATGTAACCTGGAAAATTGTCAAAAATATCTTTTAGATACAAATATGTTTTTATTTTTTTAAGTTGATTTTTTTCAGTAATTCGGTTGTGTTAGAGTAAACGCTTTGACTGCACACGTGCCATCAATTGATGGATACACACACACACAACTCACATGTGGTAAGTAAATAAAATTTATTCTACGATGCCATTTGACAGTTTACTGCGTTGTTGGTCGAGACCTTCCATTAGGTATATTGTACAACTCGTTTTGTTGGTTTTTGCAACCTGTTCTCGTACTGCAAAGCAGTACAAGACCGTTGGAAGGTTACAAGGGATTATTTATGTAACGAGTAACATGTGAGACGAGCGATTACGCGGGGCGTTAAAACTCGGAGAAAAAAATATACTTGCTACGTCGCGCGTTCAGCACGACACGAGTGCACGATTTACGCTGAGATCCGTCACAGGACGCGCATCGACGGCGCTTATCGTGTTTGTGTTTGCAATTGACTGCGTGTGCAACGTGTGCACGCGAAGGTTTCGCGTACAGTGCGCGGCGCGAAAAGCAAGGCCGGGCGAAGAGAAGCGAGGCGGATCGTAAAAACGGTCCATAAAAGCGCTGCAATCGCGGCGAAGTACGTCTGTAACTGACATGGAGGTCCGGCACCGCTGCAAAAATATATTTTATCCACGCCAGCGCAACGCGACCTCTTTCTCTCTCTTTCTCTTTCTCTCCTTCTCTCTCTTTCTCTCTCTCTCGCGATATGTTACATTACGTTTACTCGTCGGACGTGTCGCGGCACACACAGAACGAGAGAGGGGAGGTCTTTTATTTATGTTTGACCAATCAAAAGCGAAAAAGAATATCGTAACGATGCTTTTTATGAAGTAATCTCTTTCAGCGAAAATGAAGATGCCTCGATATTTAAAGAACGTATTTGTCAACCTTTGGTCTCGTTTCTCGGGATTTTATATTTTTTTTATCGTAGACGACAATGACAAAAAGATTGATTAATTTCTCAGCTATAATATCGAAGATGTTTACGGTTCTTTTTTTATACGAATAGATTCGAGCATATTACTTTAAATAAAGAATTTTGCGCAGGATTCACACATCCCATTATTTATAATTTGAACAGAATAGGATATGGGTTGGGTGATGAAACAGCTTTGTATTCAGAGCCACTTCCGTTTCTCGATTTAATCTGATGAATCCGTAATACCGAGGATTATTATATACAATATACACGCACATATGTAGACAAGAGGAAGAGAGGAGAGGGAATATCTCAATTACTAATGGTTTCAGATTATCCTCCCTTGTCCAATTAACTGGGTAATTCATGTAAAATTGCGAATATAATTATCTACAACAACAATACATACACATACAGAAAACTAATAAAATTTAATAAATCATAAAAATGTTTGCAGTTGTACAAAATGTACAGAATTAAAGGAATCAAACATCGAACTAGAAGCGAGCGAATTGCGACACGCATATCTTTGCATTACATCAGTGTGTATGTAGCAAACAAACAAGATACGAGTAAACGAGAACGTCTGAAAGAATGAATTGGAAAACGAGAAAGATGCAGTTTCTTTTAAGCAAATCAAATAAATAAATAAATAATGTGTTTAAATAGCTTCACGCGCGGAACGCGCGGCTTTATTGATCCGCTCGACGTTCATTAAAAATGAACGGTAGCGTTACTTTCTTTGCCGGGCAACGAAATAACGAGAAAATGGAGAACGAGACTCGGCTCTTTTAAAATACGAGTCGTAGTGCGTTACAAAAGACGACGTGGAATAATACAGAATAATGGGATGCTTACGGTTTCGTTTTCGTAACGAAATTTCCCTCGATGCTTTTAACGATAAACGCACACTCGCGCGCTCCTTCTTCGTGGCGAATGTTATCTCGCCACATGTCAGGATTCATAGCTTAGGCGCGACTGCCACCTTATATTCAGCTTTAACGTTGCACTTACTGAACTATCAGATGTTACGCCCGGCCCGTTAAGACACTATCCCATATGGCCAATTTGCCTGCGCACGAGCACTGCTCTCGAGTAAAATTATCTTTTAGAGCATATATGATAGCACTTTAGAGAGAAAGAGAGAAAAAGAGAGAGCTGCTTGAGCATAATAATTCTGAAATTTATTTCGGTTATTTATTAGTATAATTTTACATGGATACATATTATAGATTTATTGTAGAATTTTAAATAAAGACTACCGCAGAATAAATAAAAATTTATTGGAAAAAATCGACGAATTTGAAAATATTAAATTTCTTCCAAATATTATATGTATGAATTATGTGTAAATTTACATTTACGAAATTATTCAAAATAGCAATCTGTATATATCACAACCTGATTTCAATTAATTATGAAGAGAGAGAGAGAAAGAGAGAGAGAGAGAGAGAGAGAGAGGTATGTCATAATTATTATTATAATTAGACCAATCATATTTACATCCATTTGCTGTTCAATTTAATGCATTCGAAAGTCAATTTATCTAGCTAATGGAAATGGTTGCGAAATTGTTCAAGCATTTACGATAGCTTCGTGCAGAATATATGAAAAAACTATATTATTATTATAAACACTTAAATATACGTTAGAAGACACTATAAGTGGCGTCTAGTAAGCGGACGCCTAGAGTTAATTAAGTGATAACAGGAAATGTGATCTCAATTTTTGTTCGAGTGTTTCATCGATTTCATCTTTTTATTGTGTCCTTATAAATTACGACGCCACTTCGTCAGTTTTTTAGATAATGGAAAAAGCTTGAGCAGTCTTTTTAATATATCAAAAACCTCCTTTGCATCTTTTTTTTTCCTCCTCGTAAAACCTATAACGACAACTTGTAATTTTCAACATTAGCGCAGACTCATTATTTCGATTCAATTTTTTACGCGTGGTCGCGCAGCAAAGTAAAAGCCGCCTGTTCGCTGACGTGCTCCTTAATCCGCTAATATTATAATCGGGATAAGCCGATAAAATCGACTTTTTCCCATACGTTGCTCTCGCATATATCAATGTGTGCTTTTAAAGCTACACTCTACTTTGATGCATCAATTTTATTGCTACGTCAAAACGTCACGGAAAGAAACAGACTTCTTGGCACGTAACTGGTAAAGCTCGACAAAATAAAACACGAGTAGATTTTGCGCGAAAATGGCTTAAAAATGATTTGCATGAATCTGAAAATCGTTTCCGCGCACACGCGCGGCGACTCGCTGCTCTATGGCTGTAAATTACGGGAAGGATGCGCATCTCGGTTTTTCTCGATTTTTCTGTCTTACCTACATTAATCTTCCCTTCCACCGCGGCGGCGTAAGAGAAAATAAGATTGATGAGCAACTCGCCTTAATTAATGCGAAGCACCCGTTGGGATGGTACATCAAGGAGTCGGCTAGGAACTCAATCGCGTGGCTTGATTCAAATTTAAATGGGATCCTCGCGGCAACATTGTCATTATTAAGTCAGTTAGTTAAGTCCGCTGCCTCGCGCTTTCGATGACGAGCGCGCGAACCGGATCGTATGCGCATATCAATGTTCGTCAGATATAGTCTCCGTCGTATTTCATCATCTCTTTAAGCGAGTTTTCGGAGCCACTCTTACACGCGGGAACAGCATTAACACGTTCTAAGTTATAATCCTCGACTCTTTATCATCCAATTTAGATTAATTGTCCTACGTTATAGCGCGCTTCCATTTTGCTTCGTCAGCCGCTTCTTTGCCGTTATCAAGACGCTATTTCACGGATAATTCGTTGCACGAAACACTCAACTCAGACGACGTGATTAAACAATCTAGTAATAACATATTTCTCTTTGCGTGAACTTTTAATCGAGTAACATATGCTTAGTTCTTGAGTTTCCTGTGCACATTAATTAATAACCAACAAATACAAAGAATAAATTGAACGATTACGTATACGTTACATAAGTAAAGGCCGACTAATCTGCTTTACTCTGAAAACATGGAGATTAACAGAATCCTGATGCCAAGAACTCAGGAAGTAGTGCGGCTGTTTGTTGGTGGAAACTTGGCCAACTATTTATTTGGTTCGTACCGAGCGGAGTAACTCGGATTAGCAGTCTTAGCAAGAAACTAGTAAACTCTTCCGCCGTCTTCAGCGTCCGACTCTCAGGATACTTATTTATGTACGCTATCCTTTAATGGTTTTATAAGCTAGTATATAATTCTTATTAGCTTTGAACCGCGTTATATACCTATAGAGACGGACGGAGATATACGCGGCCGCAGGCAGGAGAGAGGAGACGAAGCGTGCGTTTTCGTAAATTTTAATTATTCCACGAGGAAAACGAAACGAAGCGTGGAGTCTCTTTAAAGCCGGCCTCTCCGCTTAAAAATTTGCAAGTACCCACCTACAAAAGTGCACCGCGAAATATATATATGTATATATATATATACATATCTGCTTATGCCGACATTAATTACGTTTATTATGACTTTGCGCTTATTCACGAGATCCGCTTGGCATAAAAATGATGCGTGGCGAGCGACGTGGCTTGGCAGCGACGAGAGAGGGGAGGGTTTATTTATCGAAGATTAATTAGGTATGTTAATGGAGATGCGAAACATCCGGACGCGCGAGCAACATCGTGCACAGTTTTATACAGTCGCAGCTGTGGGATTTCGCTAATGCCGTTGCGACCTGCAATAGTCGCTGCGGAACGAAAAATTTTAATGAACAAAAACTCCCTGGGCGACAAATACAACGGACGACGCAAAACTCCGACTGCATAAAAATCCAGTCGTCATGAAACTGCAATCAACTGGAAGTTCTTGATTTTTGTGCAATCAGCCGTAATGAACATTACGACCCAACGCTGAATCATTTGCGTAACAGAATTATCATCGCTCGCCCGCTCGCTCGATGTAATGTGTACGTAATTCTGCTGTTACAAACTGCTGCGCATATAAATTGAAGAAACTAACGGTAGAACAATTACTTTAGAAGTAGCAGTAACGTGTAACAGACGAAAACCAAGAAGAGAGATTGCGTTCTTTTTCTTTTTACTACAATTTTTTCTATATTATCACACTGTACATTTTGTATCCATCAACGTGGCAGAGCTTTCGGACTACGTCAGTGGACCCTTCTACGGTATATCCCATAAAAGTTTCTTGACGATAAGGAAGATGAAACCCTCACGAGGAAAAATGATCGACATAAGTCTGACGTGTAAAATAAATACCGTCATTAAGATTTGAGAAGAAAGAGAAAAAGAGATATTAATCTTATTTGTCATCCAAAAAATATATAAAGAGTCTACATATATGTTTCTAAAAAAAGCATATCAGATAATAATGATGATAAAAGATGTTGTAAATTGTCTTATATTTAAATTGTAAATTACAGGATTTAAATTTTTTGAGGGATGAAGAACATTTATCTGTGATAACATTTTGTCCTGCAGCCGAGGCATTTCAAAGAAAGATCACCACACGTCGCGAATAGCGCGTGTATTGTAAGAAGGAAACGGTAACTTACTTGCGGATAATGTCCCCAAAACTCGACAGGAGTTTTTGCTCGAACAACGAATTTCTACCATTACACCAGTCAGCTGTAGTCGTAAAAACATTTGGCATCGGTACTTCGTGTACTCGCAAATTCCATCGCTCGAGCGCTTTACAGCGCGAAAGTTAAGCACCCCCTCGTTCCGCTTTGCGGCTCTCCACTCTCGTATAATTTCACATAATTGAGGAAGTCACGGTATGAAATTGTGTTTCTTCTCTTACGTTTTGCGCTACAAACGCATTAGCGTTATTGCGCATATTTTGGATTAAAAAAAAAAAAAGATTTTTAAGAGAGAAATTGTCTTGTTTCAATGCGTGTAAAGATAGGCGCTCTTTTTCGTTTTACAAAGTAATATGCAAAGTAATATGCAAAGCACACTCGTGCACGTGTGTTATTTTTCGCAGTCTGTCATATTCATTCGCGCGTCGTCGATTTGACAGCGTTTTCCTTTCTCCGACCCTTTTGTCGCAATTCCGTCGTTATTTTCGTTCGAGCTCATCCCATTCGTTGGCAGCGCAAACATACTTACGTACTGTTATCGTTCTCGTTCAGTCGAGGACGTAGGGACAAGAGGCATTTCAATTTTGCGCGGTATGTGTTGCGCCGATGATATATCAGCGGGATGGTTTCGCATAAACTTTTGTTTAAAACACTTCAACCCGCCAACGCAAACTTGCCAAGCATTTCAATCAAGTTATGCGATTAAACACAACGCCAACCGGGACGATTACATTTTGGAATAACATAAATACCGAACGACACGTTCTGCAAAAGAATGAAATCCGGTTAGCAGTTTACACCCGGTGCAAGAACGAGTGTTCGGCTAAATAAATTGTTGAAAATACGCATCAGTGAATGGTATGCAATTTCGCAGCGACGTATAATTCCATTTGTTGCGTTCTAGAATGTCGACGGCGCGCTGTTTCGAACGAGGTTCGCAGCTGTCGAATTTTTTTTTTTTTTTAATTGGCGCGCCAGTGCAGTTTAAATGGTGTAAAAGTTACAACTTGACAATATCCATAATTGTTTGAGCAAACATGACTTGCGCGTCGCGTTAAATTGGATAATTTATACGCGTAAAGTGAGTTGAAAAAATTTTTGCCGAAATTATTTTATTACTTCGTTAATATATTTTTGATTCCCGCAAAATGCATTTAATTTATTGTGCACCGATGAAAGAAAATATATATTATTAGTATTAACGAACTCGTTACATTTTTTTACCTAAATTTTCGAATGTTATAACGCGATAACACATTTCTCTCTGTCGCATACAATATAAAAAGAATAAACATAATGATATATCAGACAAAGGACAATTCAACAGATTTAATATTAACGCGGAACACAAGCAGCGCGAGATTTGTTGTAGATCTCCGCGATTCGGAGATACGTACGTGTATGTATACAGCCGCATTTTTCGTCCGACATTTCAGGAATCCCGGTCACGTACGGTAGCTTTACCGGGATCTCCAAAAAAGAAAGATATACGTTTTCTTTTTTTTTTTTTTTCGCGACACGGTAACTTATTACACCGATCGTGCCTTTAAAGTCCTCTAATCGTTGTATCAATGCGCGCTGGGATTTCTCTTGTTAGCCCATAACCGATAGTTGCGCTCCGTGATTTTCCAAAAAGTCACGCAAAACTTTTTCTTCAAGTGAAAATATTTCCGAAGAGATAGTTACTTCAATTTAATTTAACGGTTTGGTGAAAGTTTTAATAGAATTTTAGATTTTCCAATGTTCACCGGAGAATTATCCACATGTACATAATTCAAGTTCAGTTTAAAAACTTTCACGTTTGAAGTAATCACGTTTTTCCTAGATAAATTCTCGATATACGAGGATACGCTTTTCCGACTAATTTCTGATCTGATCGAGAGGAACAGGTGGGGAAGGTAAGCTTTAAGTCAATAGGCCTAACTCCCAACTGAATGAGTAATTAATCTCTCCCGATCCTCCTATCTGCATAAGCCGAGATTACCGTGGGAGTATCTAATGCACGAGACATCGATGAAGCTTAACTGGCCTAAGCCACAGTAGATGCAACAAGGCTGCACCTACTTACTTGGCCGCGCGACTCTTGTCTTCGTCCCATCATATCGCACCGCGCAAATGTTGTTTATCTTAGTCGTTAGCCATGTGAGTCGTACTTAAATATACATACTTATACGGCGTAATCGTTTCCAGACAAAGTCTCGTAAAATATGACGCAAACACATTCTATCCGATAAGCTCGCTTCACAAAATATATATGTATATCGCCGCATAGTCTCTCGCGTACACACAGGCCACGTTTTTCTATGTAATCTTTTGTGTACGTACATACAAAAGATACGCACACATGAGAGATTCGGGGACATTTCTTAACACGCAAATCAATTTCAGTTGTTCTTGAATAACATTTACGATGTATTTTTACATTTTTTATATTTATACTTTTTCAAGTTTTTTTATAGAACAAATTTATGTAGAGAGAATGCGTAATATTCTTAATACCAATATTTAAGTAAGTCTATCGTTATCACGTGTTTCTTTTCTTTATCAAGGAAACTTCTGTTGCTATGATATGATAGATATAGAAATTTTATTCACGAAAATTTTATCTCTTTTCTTATCATTTTACACGTGACACGTAAAGACGTACGAGAAAGTTTCGAATACGTCGTTAACGTAGACGGCAATATTACGTTTCACCGCGTTATACGATCCACGGCGAGAAAGCCAAAGGGTTAAATGCGTTATCGCCGCAATTTCCCGCCTGTAGTCACGGTCGGAAAATCAAGCGACGAACACACGCGCGCGCGATAATAAAACGCGATACGTACACGTCACAAACGTTAAAGCGTATCAGACAACAAATAGCACGACACTTGTGACGGTGTTGGTATCGTTTAAAATCGTAGAGATGTCAAGATTTTGCGCATTTCAGCCGATTTTCAAGTGGCCTAATATTCCGTCCATTTTCCTCTCTACCGAACCGTCGCACGTTCGAAAAACAAACGCTCAACTTCAATTGATGTGATGTTTTCTTTGAACGCTAAAAAGATCCGTCAAAAGAGCTTGTAATTTTTTTATGTTAATTATATTTTTATATTTATTTTAATTATATTTAAAAAAAAGTATAAAAAGAGAAATATTTTTATAAAAAGAGAAGTAGGTATTAGCCTCAATGACTAAACTTTTTGTATTTCTGCCGTAGTGTACAACATTTCGTCTTTTCACCCTTTTTGTGCCGTATGCATTTGCGTGTCACCGGAAAGACACAGCGTCATACGTTTTGCTCATTGTTGCACGTTTATAAATGCCAGCGACGGCACGCGTCGGAGTCGTTTCGCGATTCGTCACATTTTCAAGTCTCATTTGTTCCTCGCACGTTTCCGCTACTACTGCCTTCGCACTCGATCTGCGTCGCTCGCGCTTCGCAAATTGCCGCTGCAGCGCGTAGTAAACGATGACCGTGATGAAATTGGAAGGCGAACACGGTTGATCCGCACTGCAGAACATTTGTTTCGAAGACTGTAACGCGTTGTAACAATATGGTCGCAATGCGTTTTTTTTTTTTTTTTTTAAATATGATCGCTCTGTAGCGTGAGAACGTCGCTTCGGAAATACATTCATCAGTATGGAGTAGTATGCGTCGTATTTTAAGAACGAAATAATCGTAACGTGCAAAATACGAGCGGATATCGTCGCGTCTAATCGTAGCGAATTCAAATGTGTCCAGCAGTCGGAGACTCGTTTATTGTCTCTGGTCGCCTATTTCACGATGTCCTGTAAATTTAGAACGCCTATCTAACTCACGGAAAGCGGCTCGCGCGCCAGCTGCGTACTCTTAAATCCACGGAAAACCATACGCGATCACGTGCGAGCGGCGGCAGAGAGTGCGCGCGCGGTATTAATTTCCCGGCAGCGGATCGTGCGGTCGCGCGAGGCTGCGTAGCGCGGCGAGGTTGCCACGCCATGCGTGAAATTGCAACTGCCACGCCATATCGGGCGTGCGTATTCGGGCGAAATTTTAATTTCGCCTTTCCACCTGACGTGACGCAAAAACGCGGAATGTCACGTGGCGATTAAGCGACGTGTCGCCAGAGATATCCCGCGGATCTGATTGTCACACGGGATTAATGGCATCTACGTGCGCGCTTGCGAGAGGAGAAACTTAGGCGAGAAGCTTAGTTCGTCGCGTCGGCATGATCGAGTTCTTCCATGAGAAACCGCCGGAATGAAGCGCGACGACGCGTCATTATGTCGCGCCTTGCGCAATATCGAGTTCCACGCAGCTTCCTGCTACCATATAAAGACCTGTGGCCTGCCACAAACGATTCTCCACTTTGCTGAAGCTTGCTACAAGTTGCCGAGACGACTCGGCTTTGCGATTGCTCTCTATTCAAAAGCATGTGGAGCCAGCGTGCCATGCAACTGATGTGACTGCATTTGAATTCTCCTCTCTCTCGTGGAGAGAAACGGAGATAGATTCCGTGCATCCGCGCGATTACATCGCCCCACCATCCAATTTTAATTCTCTAATCTAAAAAACTGGCGCAGAGAAAAACACGCGTGGGATCTACGTAGAAGAAGATCAGAGATATCTGTGTGTGGATTGAACTGAGTAACCTAGAACCGTTGATAATACTATCGAGGCTATCACTAGCAGAGATTGAGATTAAATTTGGAATAGATATATGAGCTAGGTATATAATATATATTATCTGGAGTAATGATGACGTTTACAAAGGATTTATTAATTTTACATTGTTACTTTTTATTTGTCTTCAGCCAAAGCTTACTCCAATATGTACTTTCTGCCTTTATTAAATTGATATTAAATAAATTTTTGTTCAAAATCAAAAAGTTTAGTCTAAGAGTTTGTACAAATGTTTGCGATCTATTCTTACGATTTTGTCTTATCGTCGAAAATCAAGAGGCGAGTTAAAACCGTGACAATAAAAAAAACTAAATATATCAGTATACATTTAGATGAATCTAAGCGCGTTTTAAGTAAAAGACGTCAGCGTTATTATATAGTCGCACTCGCGGCGGACAAAGGGAATCGCGACGGTGATATCGTGCGGTTTATTTTCATCGCGTATCACAAAACCGCGGATTCTTTGTGAATCATAGATACGAATGAGCGGAAAGGCGCGGCAGGAAATGAGAGGAGGAGAGTGTAAGGGCGGACGGGACGTACGAGCGGAACTGCTGAATATTCACGTGCGCAGATGAATCGAACGGATTCCCCTGAATATTCAACTGTCTATGGCGATGATAAAAATTATTCCACGCCAGGGAAGAATCGTATTTCAGAGTTGGCGAGGTACTTTCTCGATACCTCGCTGTGATTTCTTGATGAGCTGACAAACTCCAGAATCTAGACGCTAAACTCACTGAGGAGAGATAAATTATCGGGTCTCCGACGTATGTATGTTGAAAAAAAATGAAGCAAAATTTACGCAAACCTTTTATTGATCGTAAGAGATTTAAAAAAGGTAGAAAAGTTTGTAAAAATGATCGTTAGATAATTAAAACTTCCGAGATACATATTGTACAATTACATTTTAATTTATTATCACGGAACACACATTACATCAAAATGTTTCACATACGAGAAGCGGTTGACAGAAGAAAGACACGCGTTTACTAATTAATTGCATAAAAGTACTTGGTAAACAAACTGCATTGTTATATGAAGATGTGAGATCATATTTGATTTTCGCGACAGAAGAGCCGAGCTGTGAAGTGCGATTTCAGATCGTCGTCGGACAATCGTACGGAGAGATCGTAGATTTGTTTCTCTAGCCGTAGTCGCGTATCGGCAAAAATTCAGATCGTCGGGAAAGAAAAATATTCCCATTGCTTCCGCGGTTGCGATTCGAATCGTCGGTTAGATCGAACGTCCACCCCGGAAATTCCGTAGCGGGATTCGGCATGAAATTCTGAAGGCAGAATCTTTCAAGCGGCTCGACCGAGACGAGCGAGCACATCTTCCGACCTTTTCTCGAGAGCTATGATACTTCGGCGTATTACTCGGGAAACTGGCGGAACGTTATTTATGTAAAAAGAGCGCGGCAGGTAGCGAAGAATTTCTTAAACTTTGCCGAGAAATTCTTTCGCGTTCAGCGAGAAAGTGCGAGAGCGAGCACGAACGGAGGGAGAAGCGCGAACTGAGAGGGAGATATTATTGTGCAATTTGAAACACACACAGCGCGGGATATATATAAGCGCGAGCTATGTTGGCAAATAGATATTCTTCTGAGCACACAAAAGGCACGCGTTTCATGCAGTTTCTTCCGCATTTAGCTCGTGTATTCACACAAAACTACACACAACACCACCGCATAACTTGGATATTCGATTCTGCGTGTAGAGAAAAGAAAGTATGCGAGAGCACGAGAAACGCGCGCGCGTGTAACTCGAACGTGCAGCTCGAAATGCAATACGTCATTTGGTGCCTGCAAACGCGCTTCGCGGATCAAATATATCAATAGGATGGTATTAATTAAAATCGGATAGATAGTTCTCAGCGTTTGCCTGGGAAAATTCGGATTGCGAGCGAAGAGGAAAGGATTACTTTATATTCAGGCGATATTGTGTGTTGCTGTACGCGCAGGGTTTAATCAAAGATACCCTTGGGAGGTTGCACTTATACACCAGGTTTAAAAGAAAAGTTTTCGCGAACAAAAAGACGACATAAGACGATCGAAACCGTTCGCTCGTTAGACAAACGCCTCCGGACTTACGCGCAAAAGCGAACAGTTTTTATTTGTTCGTCCACACTATGGTTTTCGATGTTTTTTTTTTTTTAACCGTAGTATATTATACATATTTTATTGTTATATGTGTTTTTTCATACTTTTTATCGTTATTTTTGTTTATAGAGCATATTACATATTCTACTATTATCAATAGATATATTACATATTCTACTATTATCAATAGATAGAGGAGCGGGGTCTAGAAGTGCATTTTTTTTTTTTTTTTTGTCATTAAAGACGTAAAAAATATATTTTCTATTTTGCATACTGCATGTGCTTAAATGCACGTATCTTATGCGTGTTGCATATTTCTTACATAGCTCAATATTTACAATATATTATGAATATTTTGCTCATATCTCGTGTGAATAGGTAGCATATAAATGGAAAAGTCATCATCACATTTTATATAAGCATCATAATTTAAATTTTCAAAAAATATAAGAAAATGATTAATATTTTCTACAATACACGATTTTATTAAGTTAAGCTGTTGCATATAGCATTGAGTTCACAACGTTAAATTAAATTTTGTAAGACTTTAGAGAGAAATGTTCGGTTATTTTAGCTTATTTGCAAATTCACACGATGTAGCTACTGCGCGTCGTGAAGCGAATATCTCGCAATTTTTAGTCTATACTTATATGTCTATGCGTGCAGCACATATTCTATACACATTTTGCATAAAATTTGTATATTTTACATTTACATGTTACATTTGCAAAACTATCTAATCACCTGTCTATCACGTATATGTTAATAAACGATTGCTTGGACTACGCTTATGAGATATATATACTATTTAATAATATATTTATTTATTTATATATATATATATAAATGTACGGAGAGTTGTAGAATAATGACAAAATGTGGTTCGTCACTTGTGCAACGTGTATCAGTTTACTTTTATGTTCGATATCGACAAACAATGTAGCAAGTGCCAAACGAATACTTATGATTACAATCGCACCTTTCTACAGTCATCAAACAGTTATCGAGTCATTTTGCTCAGAATTAAACAAACGCGGACACGAAGTGGTCGTCATAACTCCACATTCAATGAGAAATGCATCACAAAACTATACAGAACTAATCATCCCGGAAGTAATACCCATGGTTAGCAATTTATTGCTTAATATGGATGTATGGAAATTGTCTGCGATACAAATGCCCATAACAATGAGTACAATATCAAGCGAAATCAGCATCGCTATATTCAATGATCCAAAAGTTAAAAAACTTTATAGACACGACAGTAATGAAACGTTTGATGCGGTTATTGTAGAAGCAATAAGCAGCCCATCTCTATTTGCTCTGGCACATCGATTTAACGCTCCTCTCATAGGTGAGATAATTTTCGTAAGTAAAATATACACGAGAACATCAAAAAATTAAAAGATTCTAAAATAATAAAAAATAATACTATTATTTAGATAAGTGTACATTAAAAGATTAAATATTAACTTACGTAGAATATCTGATGACGTTCTGAAAGAGAAAATTTATATTGACTAACTTGTTAAACACATAGGATTTTCGAGTTTACATTTACACAATTATCACCGATACGTATTTGGTAGTCCTATATATTCGTCGCACGCATCTAATTGGGAAATTATTTACGAATTTGATATACCGACTGAAAACTTGTCGATTTGGAAAAGGCTGCGAAACTTTATTGTTACGTGGGGATATATTTATTACTGGATTAATACTTTCGTGCATTTTGAAGAAGAAACCATCAGAAAATATCTCGGAAACGATATGCCACCTATCACGGATATACTGAAGAATATGAGTTTGTACTTGACAAATGAGAATCCAGTGCATGTGCATCCCAGACCTGAACATCCCAATTTAGTACATTTTAGCGGTTTTCATATTAAAAAGACGCCACCACCTTTGCCAGAAGTATGTACATTTTTTTCTTAATTATTGTATATTTTACATTACATATTTTGAATAATTGCGTAGTTTTACTTGCGTTATTTATTGCACACGTTTATTGTTTAATATAAACACATATAAAATATGTGCAATAAATTTATTATATAATCAATAACAAGGACTTGATACAATTCCTAAACAACGATGAATTTATTTACGTGAGTTTTGGAAGCACTATCCGCAATGAAATGTTCCCAAAAGAATGGCTGAAGATTTTAGTTCAAGTGTTCTCGAAGTTACCATATAAAGTAGTATGGAAATTTGAGCGCGAAGAGTTACCGGAGGATCTCGGTAATAATGTATTTATCTCGAAGTGGTTCCCGCAACAAGGCATACTCGGTAAAAATTAAAAGTGTGACGCACTTACTTCGCGATTGATAATCTAGTTGCATGAATTAATTATATTTGTTTGCGCAGCTCATCCGAAAATCAAGCTGTTTATTTATCAAGGCGGATGTCAGAGTACCGAGGAAGCTATTCATTACGCGGTTCCAGTCGTGGGAATTCCTTTTCTATACGAGCAAGTAGGTCGAGTTCATCGTTTGGCCTCTTTAGGCGTGGCATTATACATCAACTGCAGAAAATTAACCGCAGAAAAGCTTCAATCAGTTATTAATCAGATTACCAGCGATAACAGGTATCATGCGTGAAGAACTACAATATAATATAATGTTTCTATTGTTATAAATTATTCGAGATATAAATGCAAATGAATTTACTGTAGAGTTTTTCTATGACACGTAAATATACAAGAGTCAGATATGTATATTATTACTTGGAGAAAAATGTTTGCGTAAAATGCAAAATAGTGCGATTAAAACAAATATTTAACGAATATTTCAATATTTAGGTATAAAGAAAAAATGAAGTATATAAGTGCTGTCTTCAAAGATCAACCATATGACACTATGGAAATTGCAATGTGGTGGATAGAATTCGTGATGCGTCATAAAGAACAGGATTACTTACAATTTAAAACCGACGAATCGTGGTATCAACTTTATAATATCGACATCATTGCGCTGCTTATCACGATATTATTTACAGCGGCATTTATAATAACGCTAATTATCTTCCATGTTATACGGTATCTTGTTTAACTTTTTTTTTCTAAATTAAAATACATATTATAAACTTAAATAATATAAATAATTCAATAATAATATAGTAAGTGTAACATATATATTATTTAACTTGAAAAATCTCTAGAAATGTAGAAGTAATACAAACTTTATACATTATGTACGTTTTTACCAAAAAGAAGATATGTGGATCGCCGACGCGAGAAAGATTTTTGTTTGAATCTGTAAGCGTCGACGGGTCAACTGATATTTCAAGATCGCGCATAAAACAATCTCTATAGCGTTGGCGGGATTGCGGGCTGCCCCAGACATAGGGAAAGAGCCATACTTGGGGATCGACGTAATCAACTGAATGAGCAAGTGACTCTGGAGGGTCGACATCGTGCGGGCAACACACACAGCTTCGCCGCTCTCTTTCTCCCTTTCTCGTTGCTTCACTCGGTGCGGTCATCTGAATAAACCATGAGTGTTGCCTTAATGACAGAATCGAAGGTAGGTACAAACGTCCGACACACCGTTTCGCTTTGGTGGTCAAATCACTGACAACAATATACACAGTGCGGATAAATTGCGGTGGATTTCTTTGTCATATCACGTCTTGAAAATTTCACATAATTGTGCTCACGTGTAATATTCCACGGCATTTTAAACAGAAATTTGCAGTAACTCCGACTGAGCGTGCGCCGTAAAGATAAAAATATAAAATAAAACACTTAAATATATAGAAATTTTTTTGTTATTATCTTTGCTTTCTGTGTATGCTATCTGTTTCATATTAAATATGTCAAGTCGCGCAATCGAAATCGCGGCATTGGTATTTCCGAGTCAAAAGTGCATCACGCGCATTTTGACCGCACCGATGCGATATGCCCGATAATGTTTGCACAATCGGTATCTAACACAGAAACGGCCGACAGGTTTGACATTGACGTGATGTTTAAACATTGTCGATGTTTTACCGATGCACATCCATTAGCACATATTTGCGTTCACGGTCGCGGTGGTAAAAAAATGCACTGCACGTGTTTGTTCAAAGCGTATTTGGAAAAATGCCGAACACGCGGCCACAGTCAGTATTGTTTTTAGACAGCATTTTCTATTGTTGAAAAAACGTTCGGAGAAATTTTTATGTGTTTGTTTCTATGTGTGTATTAATATACGATGCCGAACGGAAAACACGGTAAGTAGATGCAGACAAGTAGAATGGAAATCGCAATTAAACGGTGAATTTTATATGACGCTCCTCTCAGTAATTATACTTCGTTCCGTTTGTAATTTCCTTAGATAGCTGGTATTTTATTTAACTACCTTTTAATAGTCGACGAGTCGTCCGAGTTAAAGTTCCTGTGATACTCACTAAAATTTACTCGTGCCCTTTCTGAACTTCCTTTTAAGGACGGAATAATTAAAATACTTCAATTAGACGAATTCTTATCTCCCCCGCCAGATTTTTTCCCCGCTCGCTCTTTCTCGGCGCGTTACTTTGTAATAAAGTTAATTAATGTAACAGATATTAATTAATCGCATTTTACAAAATTTTATAAATGCAGATCAAAAAAGTGTTAAACATGAGCAACGAGAAAAAAAAGCAAAAGATGTAATATTTATAAATACAAAGTTAAAAAACAATATGTACATAAAAAAATGTGCATAATCTTGATTTTCAATATTACGGATTTTTTTGTCGATCAGCGTATTTAATCTAAATTGCAAATCGTCATCAAATTGACGCATTTGCGCTAATCTCACAACCGTATTACCTTGACGTAGCCGCATAAAGTTAGTAACGCACATATTTACAATTAAATTCAAACATAATATTCCGAAAAGCAGTTGTAACTTTATTTTGTTCACCGCGCATTTCATGCACAATTCCAAATAACAATACCGCTACGTTTAATATATTTTAACATTTGCAGTCTAGATAGTTTTCATTAATGTTTGAAAAATACTTCAGCAGGTTATTTTTACGACCAACTAATATTGTAAGATAATTTAAAAATAATAATTGTAAGATAATATAATATAAAGACTTTTATATGAGGAAGGATACATTGATATCAGATTGCGATAATGTATCGTCGACAGCTAAGCGCAGAAAGTGACGAATGACGAAAATGAAAGATTTTATCGAAGGAAAAAAAAGGTTTCCGACGAAACATTACGTGTGTATCGCTCGCGATTTCAGGGAACTGAATGTTTGGAAAGAAAAATAACTGTCGCATTGACGTCGCAGCCAAGCACGTGGCGCGTAATCTTCAAGAATACCCCACGTGTTCAGGCATCAGAATGACAATGCAAACATTTCTCTCGCTCATTGAATATCACTTGTCACTCCTTCTCTTTCCTTTCTCGTTGAACACGCGTTACGGAGAACAACACCGAACGGGCGAACGTCGCGAAACGGATTTTATATTGACGTCCTCTTGAATTCTTCCCTCGGCTTTTCCACCCGCGTTATAATGCAAACTGTCGGATTCCCCACGCGCGTACTCATATCGCGGTCTTCCTCGTCGTAAGCTTCCGACAGCCTCGCGCTATGTACCGTGGCAGCCTTATAATGTTCACATGACGGGAACCAGAGGAAAACGCCGCAGGTGCTTGCGCGAATCGCGCGTTATTATCTTTCCGGACAACTTGAATTAATAAAAGGTGCGTCAATCTGGGGATGCGCTTAACGTGTGGCACTGCGAAAAATACTATATTTTTCAACGAAAGCGCGAAAAAAAGGGAGATGCGCGATCGTTTGCTGCACTCGAACGGACGCCATTTTATTGTCAGTATAGACCCCGTTTCTCTCTTCTGTCAAAACTTGCAGAACGAAATTCTTCAACGTTACTGTTGAGCTTTATTGTACAAATTGCATTTAAAATGTCAAAAATAATACACTCAAGATTCATTTTAAGCGTAAATATAAGATAATAGATTTTATAATTAACATAATTAACTACAGTATAGTTAACATAACTAAATACGTTATAGTTAACGTAACTAAATACATCATTCAGTTTACTAATTTCTTTTCCAAATGCTAAATAAACATTTAAAAAAATAAAAATCAAGACGAGTAATTTAGAGTAATCAACTTTAAGTATTTTTTTTATGGTAAAATACCCCGCTCAAGGTTCTAATAGCTCAACACAATCTCTAATTTGGAATTACCAGTACGAACTCCGACATACCTCTTTATCAATAGTAACTAAACAGACACTTCAAAATACATTATTTTTTTTATGTTATGCGTGAAACAACCAAGCAATATATATGTAAATATATCTGTAGAAAGTTTTTAATTTTTTTAGTTTCTGTAGATATTAGATTTAGATTCTGATTCTGTAGATTTAGATTCTGTAGATATTTTTAGTTTCTGTATATATTTAGCAACTAAAACAATTCATCTTCAATTTTTATTTTGCAGCGTATAAAAGATTTGTAGAGAGAAAATCTATTTTTTCTTGTAATTTACATACACAATACACGCGAAATCGCGAAACTGTTTTAAAAGCATGAGTCTAGCGTATGCTGTGCATGAGTGCACGGAAAAAAAAGTTTTATGTATTATGCTAACAAAATATATCTTGTTGACGAAACAAAAATCTCAATAAACTCAACAAATTTTTCTTGCGCTGGCTATATAATAACTAAATTCTTGCTATTCTAATAAATCTTTTTTTTCCGGCTGGTGTTTTGGTGCAAAATTGAAGGCTAACGCGCGATTTATTAAGACACATGACAACTTCGGTCGATACGGAAACAAAAGACGGAGAAACGAGGCTATTTGAGAAAACTTATCGCCGTCTGTTACTGAAGACAAGCGGCGCTTTTAAATACATTTTAACGAAAAGCGATTTATGGTCTTGACAGATTTATGGAAATGTTCACACGTCCATTTTAACGATTTTAGTTCCTGTGTAACACAGTATACTTATCTCATAAAGAAGTGACAATCGCATTATTCATCATAACACGGTTATTGATGTAATCGCACGAGTTCAGTCGCTTTGCGAACTACGGACAAGTAGTATAACTATGAAAGAATTAAGTAGATACGTATATGTGTAGGATTTTAAGATTTTTGGAAAACTTGCGTTAGAAACTTCACACATGCGGGACAAGCGAAAAGATAACAACACCGTCATACAAAAACCAAATCGTCATAAAATGCATGTAAAAAAATGCGACTGTTGAGGAATACGCAAGAGTTAATTAGCTAATCGATGACGCAACCTCGAAAGAAATGCAAATCTTGCGATGCACCACTGCGTATGAGCGATAAGTTGTGTGAAGTGTTACATCGCGAAAGTTCGTGGATTGCAAACGACGACAGAAATTGTTGATCGAAGCTGACTTCTTAGATAGAGTAGAACTTCATGCGATACAGGGAGAGATATGCGATACTAAGATTCGAATTAGGCCGATCTGTCGATCGGCGAAGCTGTCGATGAGAGCGATGAGTCGGAAATATTGCAAATCGATGTACAAGACGAGCAAAAGATAAATTGAGTCGACCTTTATCATGTGTGTAATTCACAGTCTAGACATATGATAACTTTAATTGCAAACTACAAACCGGATAAGACAATCGAGGCCGACGTTAAAATGAAATGAACTCGTATTGAAAGACAATGAGCCCATATATCAGAAAGCGAGGCGCTTATCGTTGTCAGAAAAAGATATTGTAAATGCGTAGATCGACGAATGAATGAAACAGGATATCGTGCGGTCCTCTTCTATTACATCTTATGTAACAGTCGATGTAACAAAAAAATCGAAACAATTAAAATCGAAAAAATCAATACAATTCCTAAATGTACAATAAAGAAAAAATAGCTCTTATATGTAAATTTTTTTTAAATATATATATTATACCTTTACTAATTATATTTTTAATGCGTAAAAAGAGTTCAAAAGCATTGCATACAATTATATATGTGGTTAACGTAAACATGAGCAAGATCAAAACAAAATTGTTTATAGTACCGAATTACCAATTTAAACGTTTTTTTTTTTTTTACTAGAAAGTCATTAAAAATTTATTATTTGTATCTGCGCTTACAAATATATTCTACGCTATTTGCAAATGTTTTGTGGCGAAGAAGGAGGGATATCTGCGCTTCGACCATGAGCGTTACATATATGTAGCAGCGTGAATATGCGTACCAGTGTCACGATAAGACAGTTCGTTAAAAATCGTGAAAGGATGTGGGCAAAAAAGTTTTTAATATTTCCGATGTTGTGTTTGATAGTGAGATACAGCGCAATACATGCCAAGAGGATACTAGTTGTAGCGCAAATTCCATCTTATAGTCATCAAATAACTTATCGCAACTTGTGCCTAGAACTGCAAAAACGGGGTCACGAAATCGTATCGATCACCACGGATCCGCTAGGAAATTCTTCCCCAGAAAATTACACGGAGATTAACTTGAATTATTTTTATAAAGGTTTTTCAAAGATAAAACTGTTTATTCCTTATGACAGTGTGACGCAAATCAGTTTGAACAATCCGTTTCTGCAAGAGGAAAGATATATGTGGGCTGCAATTCACTTTCTGAATAATGAGACTTTTAAAAATGAGAAAATAAAGAAGTTATTATCCGATAGCAACGAACATTTCGATGCGGTTATTGTAGAACAAGGATGTACACTTAGCATGAACGCTTTAGCGTATAGATTTAATGCTCCTCTCATAGGTGAGAACACGGCGTGAGATAAAATTAAATTTTGTAAAAGTTAGAGATTACAGCTTGTGATAAGATTTGAGCGCAGTCATCACTTTTTACATTTACATGTATAATCGTCTTGCTTATATATATATATGTGTACAAATATGTATAAATATGTATATATATGTATAAATAAAATAATGCGCCGTTATCGTACGCACACAGGTATTCAAAGTCAGGACGTTTACAATCACGTACGTTTCATGTCCGGATCCGTTATTCTGCCGTCGCACGCTTCCAATTGGGAGTCAAACATAATTTTCGACAGAGACTTGTCGTTTTGGGAGCGAGTTGTTAACTTCTGCCAAGTGTGGGAACAAATGCATCACATAATGAACGAGCAAATCTCCAGGGAAGACGCGCTTGTAAAGAAGTACTTGGGGGAAGATGTGCCGCATATCGTGGATATAACGAAAAACATGAGTATATACCTCGTGAACAGACATCCGGCGTTCTCGCTTCACAGACTCGAACAGCCGAATGTCATATTTTATCATAGTTTTCATGTGGCAAAAGTGCTGCCCGCTCTGCCACACGTACGTATAATTTAATTATTCCTAATGTTTCTTACATCTGAGATTCAATATTTCGCTGCATTTACGTTGTGCATTCGTGTTTATAATTGTTAGCCCCGTTTGCTAGTAGAACATAAAAAGGTTTCTCGACGAAGCCGATGAAGGATTCATTTACGTCAGTTTCGGAACCACCGTTAAATGGGAGCATCTACCAAGTAACACGCTCGAGGCATTCATCGAAGCGTTCTGCGCGCTGCCGTACAGAATTATCTGGAAATTTTCTAACGATCAATTAACGAAATGCGAGAACATACTGACAGCGAAGTGGTTACCTCAGCAGAGTATACTTGGTAATGTCGTGTGAATGTAAAAGTATTAGATTAAATCTTCAACAACTTTTCGTATTTTGCACCATAAAATTTATTCATAATTTTTCAATTTCTTATGATGATTTTCTTGATTGTAGCTCATCCGAATATCAAGCTGTTCGTTTATCAAGGCGGCGTACAGAGTACCGAAGAAACTATTTATTACGGAGTTCCGGTCGTAGGATATCCCGTTATATGGGATCAAAAGTACCAAGTGCTAAATATGGAAAAGCTCGGCGTCGGGCTTCGTCTTCGACTGCATGAGACTTCGAAAGAAAACATTATGGCTGCTATACAGAAAGTTATAAATGATAAGAGGCAAGTTTTCGTAGTAGAAATTACACGTGCGTAAATTATTTCCGTAGTTGTTTATTAACGATAAAAGTTTTATCCTTTCAGATACAAGGAGCAAATGGAACGTCTGAGTATACGTCTGAAAGACTCACCTTACGACAGTCTTCAACATGCATCGCAGTGGATCGAATACGTGATACGTCAAAATGGAACGCCTTTCTTACGAAATAGTCTCTGCGACGAGCCGTGGTATCGACGATACGACTGGGACGTCATCGGGTTTCTCGCCATAGTAGGATTTATAGCATTCCTTATTTCTCTGTGGATTCTACTTCAGATTTTACGATGTCATTTGCGAATGTTATCTAATTCTCTGCGGTAGCTCGATCCATTACGTCAAACGAGAGATTTAGATGAAATTTAATGTATGTGTGTGTAGCAGAAATAATTTAATTAAATAATTTAAAAAGCTTTCTGGATTGTATATGTATAATTTTCGAAGAACTTCCTCCATGTATAAATTATCTTATTATTAAATTTATCAATTCTATTTATCAAGTAAAAAATATAGCAAAACCTTAAACTTTTAATTAAGTCAAAATATTTTTTTGAGCGAATAGCAGTAAAATAAAATAAAAAGAATATCATTCTATAATAAAATATATTAATAATAAGAAATATTATTTTTTAAAAGTAAAAATCGAGTCGCTTTTTTCAACAATTTCCTCAACTGCACACGTGTTGTGACTTTACCAAATTTATCTAACAAAAAAACATGTAAATATAAATAAACTGTAATGATACACGATTTGCACATTGCGGATGGTTCATAAATATTTTAAAATGTGTTGCGTGCAACTTTGCGAAAATACAAAATAAACTAGAATGTGATAGAATCTAGCCATCATACTATTTATATCATCCGCTACAGTTTATAAACTTAGGAAACATATAAAATAAATATTGATTTAAAAAAACCGGCAAAATATATATTTTCACATTTATTTTTTGACCGTTGACTCGTGGAACGTTTATTAATATTCGTTCCATATTGTAAAGGTGTTCGTAACGTGGTTTCTCGCTTTTTCGTGCGAATGTTCGCCTTTATTTTTCGATTCTACAGTAAATTAATTCTAACGTAGCTGCTACATAATGTTAGTTCCACTTTACGTGTTATTAACGTTAACTGTATGACCACCAAAATTTCATTATGTAGAGCCGAATAAGCGTAATCTCAGGATGCATATTCGCGTCAGTTCTAAGTTAACTAGCAGTATGACAAAGTTACATGATTACCCTACTTCGTAATAGAGGTATATAAAACACACACGTAGAACATTAGACTACGTCGAAGTTTTAACCAGGTCGGTTCCTGCTACAATATAGTGCAAGGTCAAAATCCTTAACTACATGCGAATTGCAATTGTATTCGACACGCTGCTTCAATTCTGCAGTATTTTTATTACTCAAATGACACGTAATAATCTATTAAAGAACTTTTCAAAGTTTGTTACGTGTAAAATTTTTAATTTAATTTTGAAAACACTGTTTAGACTTCACGTTGTTCATAATCAATCTGATAACTTGTAATACACGACGTTGAAGAAAAAGACGTTGTTTACTCAAGCACGGGATAGAACAAAATATACAGAAAAGCAGCTTTTGCGACAAAGTCAAGTAAGTCGACGCTATCAAGCGATTGGTCGATCGGGATGTGGAGGAAGCCCGATATCAGAGAGGCGATCGCCGATACGCTACATCGAAGCGGGCGGAGTGACTTCCTATCGCGATGCGGTAGAGAACGTGTCGTCTTTCGGTAACCGTACCCCCAAAGTGTCCCGGACTCATCAGCCGCGGTAACACCCGGGCTTACTCGACGCAGCCGACTTAACTCGAGCTTCGGTGGAAACTTCGCCAAGCGCGAAGTAGATTACCATACCACCGTCCGCACGTAGCGCACGCAGCTACGACGTGATACATACAACATGACGATGGTCCAAGTACTCCGCAGGATTTCGGAATTAACGTACCGCGTCGTGTTCCTCTGTGAAACACCCCACCTTAGGTTTCACATAGAAAACATGGGCAAATTCGCGCGACGAGCGAATGCGGCATTTTTATTTTTCTTTAACCAAGTCGTATAATATTTTCGATCGCACCGTAACGCAAAACTTTTATTACATAACTCCAATGTTTTCCACATGTGAGATTTACATAATAGTTTGCGCATGGTTTTGACGCTTTACAAAGGAAACTTTTGTAAACAAACGTTCGACTGTTAAAAATTTTCATCCAACAGTACAATATAACGTATATACTCTGTATTTATTTTGTGGAATAACTAGAATATATTCTATCTCGATGTAAAGTTTAATTAATATATTCACGACTGTTGCAACTTTACTTATTTAAGCGATGACAGGTCTATAAAAGTTTCTGTAGTAAGAAAATTACGGAATAACACACACACACACACAGATACACGTGCCGTAGATACATCGCGAGACAGCCGCGAGAAATTAAAATAAGACGAAATCCGATAAAAGGGTTTACAACGGAGCGCTAAACAATGAGGGTGGAAACAGCGAGGAGTGGAAGAGCGACGTGTGTGCTCCTGGCGTTCCACATCAAGAGAAGTTTCCCCTTTGGCTTAGCGGCGTCGCGCGATGCATTATGCAAGGTGGTAAGATCTGGTAGGGAACTGCCTGTCTTTCCGACTGTCTCCACCGTTACGCGTCGCAATTCCTAAACCAACGCGCGCGATGAGAGAAACAAAGACGAGAAACTCGGCGCAACTCCGTCGAGCCGAATTAGCGCCGGTGGATATTAACGATTCAAGTAGGCAACTGTACGCGGGGGTCGTGTGGTAAATTAGACATCGCTCGATATTCGCGGATTATTACGGTGCACGTGGTTACGTATTAAGTTTCTCACACGCATATACACCGCATACGCCACTGTTAATCCGCAGAATAAATATGCCCGAAAACAGTTTCCTTCCGACTAAATTTAAGACGCTATAAATTATGTGAGGATGTTTGCAGGATATTTTTACATCCGTAGGATCTTGCGAAGAATACACACGTCACAATGCGCACACATAAGAAAATGAGAAAATCCTTACGAGAAATCATAATCATGTTCTTGCAAATATTTTTATCTTAATATTTCTCGCTTTGAGTTATTTTTTCACACAGTGATAAAAATATAACTTGTTCCGTAATAAAGATCGACTTTCTTCCGTACGAATATAACTTGGAAAATTAAACTTCCAATCCGACAGATCCGATTGCATCTGACAATAAACGTCAATTACATTTGGGGGAAAAAAAAACGAACGAATTGTCAGGTATCGATAACCAACATTTCCGACTTTACGTCGAGCAATGCCAAGAATGTGTGTCTCTTTGGACATCGCTCATCTCTCTCTCTCAGAGTCCTATAATGTGGTAATCTATGTGGCGTATGCGTGGCGCGTGGCGCGTTACGCGCGAGGTGTGCGTACTGCATGATTCGCGTATATCCGATACATACTATTGCATTGTAACAGGGACTGCAGCACGATCGGCGTTCAACCGATGTGTCAATACGCTTTCCCGGATCGGATTTACAAACCCTCGTTCGTGTTGCTCGTTGACTCGTTGAACGTATCAAGCTGTCGGTGAGAAAGTATGATATTAAAAGGTATACTTCGCGGCTGTTGTACGTAACACGTGGACGTGCGTGAAAAAGACAATAGTTTTGATCACAATTGAACATAGAAATAAATAAATAAAATACATTATCTGACATTAAATTTCTTAATTGACTGCGAAAGAGAGTTAATAAACGATAATGCGTCTTGATTACACAAGTGTATTTTTTTAAATTCTAAATTTACACTAAACAAATTTGTTTTTCTTTTGGCGCGCGGCAACGAAAATTGATATGGAAGATATCATAATTATAATGCGTTAACGGATATTTTAATGGCTCATTAGCGTTGCAGCCGTCGCTATTAATATTTATAATATATGTCGACGACTTATACGCGGCACGTCGAAACCAAATGCATCCCTGCGCAAATTGTGGATCACAGGTTTGTTTATGAGGAAGCAAATATTTCGTCGCGGCCACGGCAAATTGTTTGCCCGGCAGCGAGCTCGCGTTGCGCGCTTTTAATTTGCACGGCTGGCCTGTCATCGAAATGGAAAGCCCAAAAATGCGAAGCGGATGAAAATTTAAGAGCGCGCTCCGTCGAAACGCGAACAACGCGAAAATGTATCCTGTAACGTTATTTTAGTTTGATACATGCACGTGATGATCTATGTACACATAGATATATTGTGTATAAATTCATCGATATATACCTCGGGTATACGCGCGAATTAGACGTGAAATTCTGAGTTGGGAAAAGTTTTCCCCTCGTAAAATTATTTTTATGCGCCTCTCAGCGCATCAAATTAACGATCGAACACACAACGTGTATTATTACATCTTGCACGACGCAAAGTCGTTTTTGCAAGGGACGGAGAAAATTTTGCACGAAGCAACAAACGCGAGACAAGCGGCGCGGTCTGTCACGTAAACCGTACGTGTTACCGCGGTCGAACGTATGCACTTTTCAGCATGTGATACACGTTGAAGACGATGCACGAAGAGTCTTCCGCCTGGGTGGCACGGGTGATATAAAACCGCACGAAATTGTTGCTCCCCTGGCGGAAATAGTGCTCGCCCCGCATCCGGAATTTCGGACGTTTTGGGACGTTCATTATCCAGTAGCAGCTTCGCTTAAACGCGAGCACGTAAACCCGCACGATAAACATTCAGCAATATATACAGGAGAAATGTTACTCTAACCGCGCCTCGTGTTAGTAACATATTCGGTAATGCATTTTCGTCATCTCGCTCTATCCGTTTACTAACGTACGGAATTTATTTTATGCAAATTTGTGTGTGCAAAGGTACACTAATTGATTCAAATATGTTGTTTATGTAGCACCACATTTTTAAAATCGCGATAAACAGTTGATAACATATCGACAAAATTCATATTTGCATTTTTTCCTGATTCTGTCCCAAAAAAGCTCTTCAATTCTCTGTTAGTCCGTAATTTCTTAGAAAGCTACGCATGGATAAGAAAAAAATTCGTCTCTTTGATTTTATTTCGACATGTATTATTCTTATCTTTGCGATAGATGACGATACGCACGACCGAATGAATTTGTAATACGGAAATATATGACGGAGCCATGGAATAACATTTCGCTAAAAATCGCATTTCCGTATAATAACAATGGATACGTAAAATAATAATCGGAGAGAGCAGCGATGTCGAACTAACGATTGTTACAAAAATCATTCGAACGACCAGGCGCTCTCGCACGTTTCACATCTCCCTTTGCTGTGCGTTCGACGGAACGATATTTCGCGTCGGAAATTGTACAGCAATGATTCCGATCCATATGCAACGTCTTTCCGGATTTTTAATGACTGTATATTCCGGGATGACGGAGATATTTGCATGTACAATCAAAGCCGCGATTTTCATCGCGTTTAACTCTTTTGCTGCCGGACGTAAATCCCACGCGCAGCAATCTTCATGCAAATCCAACTATATTTTTGCATTTTTGTCTGCCGTATTGGATCCGTCATCTCGAATCTCTTCGTGCGCGGTCGCGCAACAAAATGCTGAAAGGGCATAATTTATAGATGCGTGGGAGGGGCGGGGGTTTACGCCGCAGTGGGCGACGATAAAAGAGGCAGCATTAAATTGGTGTTAAGAACGAGACCCCGGTGCCAACGGGGAGGATTATCGTAAATTTCGCGCACAGTTGGCAATAACCAACTGGAATCCGGCGGATTATCCTCTTTGTAGAAATAAATGCTCGGAGCATGAGTAAAGTTGAAAGTGACTCTACCTCGAAATCCTTTGAGCGCGCTTACGTCCGGCTCGTGTGTGAGAAACGTGCCGTTCCGGTACCCCAAAAGATGATTAATATATCTTACAATTGTGTCAAAATCATTTCGCGGTATGTCAGCTTCTTTCATCATCTCATATTTCACGTAAATATGGTACTTGTCTCTGCTGAGCGAAACTGACGCGAATTTTATTAATTTAATTTCCGTTATTCGCGAATTTCATCGAAAAGACATGACATTTAGTACGAAAGTCCTGACCGAGCCAAATGAACTTTGACCTCAATTGAGGCAATGAGAACAGGTCCGAGAATTTGAAACTTAACAAGTATTCGAACGGTTCTCGAGCGCTATAGCGTTATATAGCGGCCCGTTCTATAGCGGACTCCCGCGGGAAAGTTGTATGTTAAGATCTGAACCGCAGACCGCGATATCTCACGTGCAGACGGAATTGCTTGCTCGAGGGCGAACGAGCTCGAATTTTCGCACGTTAATGCGAAATCGCAAGCTCACTCTCCGTTCGCTCGCTCGATAGCGTTACATGTGCCGTTTAGCGTCTCTAACATCGTCACCGGGACGCGGCGCGTCGAAACGCGGATGTTAATTATTTCGGCGGTTTCTCCCCAAGGAGTTTCCTAATCACTTACGGAGTCCGATTAAGCATTGTGCTTAACAGGTGACCCGACCGCAAGACGCGTTCTATGTTAGGGAAAGTTATGCGTCCGATGGGCCATGATCGAGAGTTGAAACTCACATCAATGGAAGCAGTATGCAATGAAACGTCACACAACGCGCAAATATAGAAGTGACAATCGCGAGTAGTCTTCAATAACAGAGATATCAGTTTTTAATCAGTTCTAAGTATTTCTGTACATAAAAAAAAGTCAAAGCGGACGTGTTCTTTGTCGACACTTTGAAAATTAAAATTGAAACATCCAGAATATATCTTGCAAAATTTTATTCTGCAAGCCTAAAAATATCTGCGGTAAAGGTCTACTTTTTTTCCATAAAGCACAATAGGGTAGTGAGTCAATAGTGGAGGCGCAGTTGTGGGGCTACGTCATCGCCAAATTGGGGTTTGCACCCAATATTTTTATACAAGCTGCTCTGCCGTTTCATCACCGCGACGCTCACACACGCGGATTGATATATCGCTCGGTCACGTTTTTCGAAAAAAGAGAAAGGAAGAAAAAGAGAGGAAGTGAAAGAGCAAGAGAAACAGAGAGAGAGCCATCGCGGTTTGAAATTTCGCCGGTGAAGTTTGAAAAATGCGACAGGACCACGACGGCAATAGGTCGCGGTCGCTTGTTTCACGTTCGGTGTTGATCGTCAATGGTGCCGGCGTGTCCGATTCCGCGACATTAGCGTGGACGTCGCGCGTGGCACGCAACATCAGCCGTAATTTAGTGGGTCGTATTATAGCGGGAGTCACACGAGCGTTAATGGCAGCCGCGCACGGCGACGTGAGGTTAATTAAATTTTATTACAAATAATATTACGCGAGATATTACACACAGAGCGATGCGGGGACGTGGGCGCGACGTACATTTCGGCTTTCGAGGGAGGAGGTTTTGCGAGGAATTCGTGCCCCGCGGGCTACGAGTGAAATATTAAATCGAGCCCGCGAATTTCCCTCGCACGATTCTATCTCGGAGTGCGAACGACTAACCCGCGTAATTAATTCATCGCTCGGCCGTTACGGTTTACGTGTCTTCAGAGAGCGTACTCCATTAAGATTTAAAATGTTATACGAGCAGTAAAGCGCAGCGGAATAATATGTCCATCATTCCCGCGCGCTTTCTGACGCGTTCCGCGCTCTGCACATTGAGTGTAGAACGTATATAATTACGAACTGATCCATAATGAGGAAAAGTCGAGAGCAAAGCAAATGTTACCATTTTAAGATATATTTTAAAATATATTTTTGGGATGCGGTAACGTTGTGTCAAACATTGAAACGCTTTGAAGAATGTCGCGGTTGTGCTCTTATTACTCTCTTTCCTTCCCTCTTGCCCGCGATGCAGAAATTATCCCCCGAGTTCGAGAACATCGCCGGTGGTGCAAAACGACGCCGGTGGGTATGATTTAGGTAGAATGGCGGGACCATTCTTTCGGGTGGATAATCCGGCGGGTTCCTCCGGCGGTTCATTCATAATGCACGGCCATTTATAATGCACGTAGAAACGATGCATGCAGGTATAATTACAATCTCAGCGCTGCGTATTCCCGCGCAACACACTTCCCCCCGCTTTTCCTCCCTTTCACCCACCCGGGGTAAACCGACGCTCTTTCCCAGTCGTCCGGCCACGTTGCGGGGGTCATCTTTCCTGCGCCTTGTCGGCCATTCGCTAGACAGTCGTCCTAACTACGTCTCCGTGCAGATCTCGCTAACGAGCGTCCGCCATGTTGCTTTCTCGCAGTAGTTGCGACAATAGTCAAATTACAATGGATTCTCCGATAACATAATATAAGACTCGCGGTTGAGAATTCTCTCTCGAAAAGATAATAAATAGACAATAAAATACATTTTATATATTTATTTCAAACACGATAAAATCGCTCTTATAGTTCTTTTAAATCGCTCTTTTAAATTGCATAACTTAAATACCGATGATTATTCGCTAATTCACATCAGATAATATAAAATATCTAAACAAATTAAAATTTACTTAACATATAAATATATTATGCTAAAAAATAATATCTGAAATATATATCTCTTTGTTTATACCACTCTTGCGTTTTCAAAATACGATTGCAAGATCCGAAGATACGATATTCGTCCCATATTTTACGATTACGTAAGCAATTGAAATTCAAGTGCTCGTCTTATCGATCATGAAAAGAACAAAGAAGAACGTAAATCACTGAAAAGAACGTAAGTCCTCGTCGTATCCTATTGACGGAAAAAATCGGTTTTCGACTGCCAACTGCTTGCTCTTACGAATGCGCTTTCGTCTACTCGCAGGGCAAAACTCGCAAGCACCGTGAAAGCAACGAGGGTAGCTAAGCAGGCGGGCGAAGCACGGGAAACGACGGAAAATCCAAATTACCGCACAAAGCTCTCGCGCAATCAGGTTCCCGGTAATCCTCGCGCCTTCAAGTACTTCGGCACGATCGCGAAAGCCAATTATGTGGCTGACGTACGTACAGGTGCGGTTTTAAAGCGGCTAGACAACGCGTAGGGGACGCGACGCGGCGAGGATACATAGGCATGGAAAATGCAGTTCGGTGAGAAATTTACTCGATTAGAGCTAAATTTCGAAATTATGCCACAGCTCGTTATCAAAATCGCTGATTGTTAATTGCTACACGTCGGTACCAGACGCGTCGATGTGCCGCGCATGCAACACACCGAGTGTATATAATCTCACTCGGAATAAAAATCGCTTTATACGACGCGACAATTCGTGTAGTTCGTATCTCGCGATTGCTCAGAATTTCAGACGCGTCGCGCGCGACAATCGAAAAACTTGTTCCTAAGAATTTATCTCGATTCCTCGATCGTGCTATCAGACGCTTCTGATATTTCATAATATTATCTTTTATATCGAGCTGCACTCGCAAACGTCACCGAAACGCGACAACTGTATCTCGGAGAAAAATATCTTCGAATCAGTCCCTCTCTCCGCGATACTCTCGAAGCGACGAGACGAGCGTTCTCTACGGGACATATCCTCGTTTCCTTGATCTTTCCTTCGTCTTCTCGCGTGAGAGCATTCGCGAACGACTTACGTCGTTGATAAATTGCAACCGGCGAGAGTGTGGAAATTGCATACGCCGTCGCGACGCACGTCCCCGGTGTGCAGTAATCGCTGTGGACGTGCGCTCGAACGATAAAGGAATAGAGACGGCGGAAAGAACGGCAGAGAGCAGAGAAAGTATCCGTTATACGCGGTACGGAGATGTCCAGACTGAGAACTCTCTCAGGATGGGACTCGTTAGTCCCGACCGTGGCAGACTTACGGCACCCACGACTCCCGCCTCGGCTACCCATCGTGACTTCGAAACGTACAAGGCAAGGCAAGGATGTTAGTTTCCTTCCGTTCAAATTACGCCTGTGGTCTTCCCACCGAGCTCAGAACCATTTTGGAACCGAATACATATATGTGTGTCACAGATAGAAATTGTAAAAGTTCACTTATGATCGAATCACTGTAATAGAGAGTTTATCGAGTTAGAAAGTTAAAGTTTTCGATGATTGTATTATATCGAGAGAGTTCTTGGATTAATATAATCTCGTTTGATTCGTCAAAAATAAATTTCTTCTATTAATCTGCGTGTGTAATTTTGATAAAAACTATTGCAATATACAATACAATTTCTACACGTGATATTTTTGCGCCGACGACGCAAACGTGTAGAAGTTTCTTTTCTTATTAACGCATCAGAAGTTTTTATTTGGCTCTTTCGATTTATTCAAAGGCGCAGTTTAGAAATTGACAAAGAAATCTACGTATACATATTTATGTTGTTTTCCTATTTTACATAGATTCTTTATCGAGCGCAATGTTCGCTTGATAGGTGAACACGGAATACAATCTCAGTGACTCTCCGTTTCTCAATATCCTAACATTCTTTCTACATGTATTTGTGAGAGAGGGAGAGAGAAAAAGCGGAAGAGAGAACAGCATGCGAGATGACTAGCACACACGCATGCGGTGCGAATAACAGAGGAATTCGAATTCAAGCGCGAGAAGGAGGAGCCGGCCTGCAGACGGAGGTTTGATTTATATGTTAATCGCCAGACAGCAGTCGCTGCCGGTGTCGGCAAGTGCGTCAGCCTGGCGTGGCGCTCTTTTACTCCTCGTAACAATTCTCGAAATATCACGTATAAGACACAGGCTGTATTCTACGGTAATATTGATAGATAGACAGTCTAAGCTCTAATCAGCCGACGCGCAATCGTTGCTTCAAAAAAAAAAAAAAAAAAAAAATTCCCTGCCAAGTAACGTACGGAGACAGAAATCATCTGCTCACTGAAACTATGGAATTAGTAGAATTTCATTAATTGATGTATTGAAAACCGCAAACGTGCGTGTATTTGAATTCCGAATACCTGGTGAAATAGATATGAAAGATATAATAGGAAGGCAAGCTTCAGTTAAAATTTATCTCAATCGTGAATTTCCATTTAATTAGCTATAAACCAATAATATGCGCAGAATTTCAATAACGAGATCTATTAAACTCGAGAGATTTTTCTGAATAATGATTTCTTGTCAGATTTTTATTATAAATGTGAGATTATATTATAAAATTGTTTATAAAACAAAATTAAAACATCTTAAAAATAACACATAGAGAGAATAAGGTAAATGTCCCTTATATTATCAAAATAAGGTCAATGACTTTATTATCTATCTATATGTTTTATATTTCGCTCTAGTAAGAACATAGCTGAAACTTTTTCTGATGTAGAACGTAGATTTCTGAAAGAAAAAATCTTTAGCAGCTCGAAATAAAAACACTTTCACAAATATAATCGATATATTATTAGCTGTCTGCGTGCAAATTTAAATCACACACACACATACATTGCTCGTTACTTTGTGCTATTTGGATTTTTGAAATCGTAGATTATAAGATGATTAATCAGGGGAAAAACCGATAAATGAATTGCTGATTGGATACTGACAGAAACGTACGAGCTCGACAATTGCTCAAGAATAAATATTTAAGAACATCAAAGACATATAAACGCTGAACTTTTTTCTTGCTTGTCGTTACTCATTACTTTTCATTCTACGAAAACAATGTAGATTTTTACATTTATGCAGAAAGAAACATAAAAATTAACATATAAAAACTGTGAGCTATATATAAGAAGATTATTTATATCTTTTAAAAAAACAATATTCTCCCAGAAGTATTTATTTACCTTCTGCGGTGAATATTTCAATAGTCGTGAGCATGAATGCTTATCTTATCTTACAGCATTATTGCGATTTTATGGAAAGTATAGTTTGCGTAACACGCATTTGTTTTCTACACGAGTTTTCTTTGTAGCAACTCTGTTGTGCCATACGGCGCTGGAACAAAACGCGTTGTCGTCACGAGATAAGAATTTTTCGTCAGATCCGAGAAACCCGACTCCAATATAAAAGCCGATGTACGGGAATACTACTTTGATGTACTAAGAAAGATGTTACGGAGCTTCGCTTCATGCCTTCTCCTCTTCGGAGGTCTCGGTAAGTGAAAGAGTTTCGATAATTCTTATCTGTTACAATATCGCATAATATTTATTCAGTGTGCGACGTTCTGTTCGCGAACTTATTTGTTGAACTTACAGTCAAGTCTGTGAATCGATTGATTTCATTTTTCGGTGGATTTCAAATAAAACGGCGTAACGTCTCCGACTCTCTGACGTCTCTCGTCTCAGACATTTAGCCTCTTCGACGAATAATAGCGAGTGACAAAATCAAATCAGTTCAGTTAAAGTATCAAACTTCGTCGGTCGTATTTTTTTATTATCTTTAACGCGTTTCATTTCGGTGAGGAAAATTCAGATGGCTTCACACAAGTGAGAAAAACGCACGTAATAAAGTCAAGTCAAGTTCTCGCGTGATTTACGTACGCACCGCATTCTGGGGTGAGACAGAGGTCCAACTTTTTTGCTGAAGCGGCCGAAGACAAATTCTATCATCAGATTTAATATCACAGCATCCTTCCTGGTACGGCCGGCTTGCCCTTTAAGACCCCGGATCATAGGTGGCACGGTAACTGACATAACGCAGCATCCTTATCAGTTGAGCCTCCAGCGTAGATCGATGCACGTGTGCGGGGCCTCTATCATCAGTAATAAATGGGCTGTCACGGCAGCTCATTGCGTCAGGTATATATGTGTATTTCTCAGTAGTACATTAAACTACTATCAACGTTATTTCATCTCGCAAGTCGGTAACCAAATCTTCATAAGACATTTCGGATAATGACTTATTTCTTATCTCCGTGACGTCTCACAGCTATAATTTAAATACGTCTCTTATCAAGTGTCACACAGTAATCACAGTATTCATTATCGTGATATTCATTATCAGAGTATTTATCTTTTTCAAGGTTCCTACTGTATGTAGCTCGAATAAATACACAAAGAAGAGATAACATTGTATAGTTTGGTACATTTCTGTCACGAATATGCAGCGATAAAGAATGCAAGAATGTAAACAGCGTCACAGTCGATTTTAATGTTTAGATAACGTGCAATATTAAGAAAGTATCTTTGAAGACTAATCTTCGAATTATTTTTCTCTCGCTAGTCAAATACAATTATTTGTAAATATAGTACACATTTATCCCGATGCAATTGCAACGGTTAGCCACCAAGTTAGAAAACATGTAATGCACGTTTGCACGATCATCCGCAATGCTATTGCCGCGTAAACGTTCTGTCGATATTGCCATAGCGCAACTCGCGTAGCTTTATACGTGCGGTTATCGCCACGATATTTTCATATATCGACGACGCGCGTCTCGTCTCGTTACAGCAAAACCGTGCCGATTGGCGCTTACTCACTCAATGCAGGAAATAACAACAAGTACAAAGGCGTTTATTATAAAGTTAAAAGGATCGTTCAACATCCCAGTTATGACGCTCTCACGATAGATTACGATATTGCTCTTCTCGAGGTACGAGCAAATTCTCTTTCTCTCTCTCTCTCTCTCTCTTTATTTTGGCTCACTCTTTCTCTATTCGCTAACAGCGTGCGCCAGCTGACAATAACAATATCGGTACTTCCGTACGATCTAGAAATTTCATTTCAGGTCGATGGCGAAATCACATTTAACGATAGTGTGCAGCCAGTGAAGCTGGCGGAAAAAGAACCCCCGGCTGGCGCTATGATGAACATTACCGGATGGGGTGCGGTAAAGGTGAGTTCACGGTGAACATGCTCATTATCAGATGTAGTTAAATAGCGAGACGGGTTTCTCTCGCGCGTGTCGTCGCGCGATTCGAAGGTTTCGCGACAGCGCGCGCGCGGATATCCTGAGCCGGAAATCGAGCCGCGGTGTCAAAAAATCGATATCACTTCGCGTTCTCTTCAATGATACTAAATTACGTTGCGGATGTATCAAAGATATTATATTGCAACGTTATTATTCAATTACTTCGCTTCCCTTTCCCGATCGGTCGTTCAACGAAAGCGCAACTTTCGCAGCATGTTCTCTAATTCCGCGATGATATCTGATAATCAATATCAATTCCACTTTCCGTTGTCTCTGGTTATCGACAATTCGATTTCGCGAGAAGATAATAATTGTTATATTTGCTTTGTTCGCGTAACAACATAAACGTTTAGATTAAATTAGTTTATTGCTTTCCGGTACAAAGATTTTAAAATTATATCAATCTTATTTTAAATAATGAGAAAGCGTAAAAATAAACGAAAGACATTATTCATTAGTAAACTAGAAAAAAGTTCGAAACTTAAAATTGCCTAAGTGATATTTTAAATTGATTGATAAATTGATTGGATAATGAAGTTATTGTTTAATTACTTCAAACTGTAAAATTTGCGTTATAAAGAGACTACAAGTTGTAACCGAGCAATTCGTGTTTTTTATTATTTTTTTCTTAATTTCAGTTAAACTCAATACCAAAACGAGTACTAATGAAAGTGTCGGTTCCAATCGTGGATCGTAAAAAGTGTCAAAAAGCGTACAGATATATGCGCCCTGTCACTGACAGAATGATCTGTGCGGGCTACGACGAAGGTGGAAAGGATTCGTGTCAAGGTGATTCGGGCGGGCCTCTCACCGCCAACGGAATCCTTTACGGGATCGTGTCCTGGGGATATGGATGTGCAATACCGAATTATCCCGGTGTTTACACCAATGTCGCCAACATTCTCTGGTGGATAAAATGGATCAGTGGTGTTTAACCCCCGATGATAGCGCGTCTCATGTGTTGGTGTAATCTCAGTTCGCAGTGGAAAATCAGTTTCAATAAATGACGACAGAGAAATGACGTTTATACGAGGAAATCGTAATAATGTACTGTAGGTTTATAAATAATGTTCTGTGATGTTATTTAAAATAAGTGCAAAATAAAGAAGTCACTAAACGCGGTGTCGAATTTAAATAGTTTTGAAAGAAAACTAAAAATAGTTCTTGATATTTATTATCAGTTGTATTTACAATAGATAAAGTGTGCTCAATCTGTCATAAATAAATATTACCAGAAAAATCAATATCAATGCTACATTTAAATATTTTATGTTTACTTATCAGACACAGACTCGAACGTTTTAATTAAACACTCTGATCATAAGATATGGAGTTAAAAATTACATTTTGCGAACAGATTTTACCTTTCGCACACTTGAGTGAGTTTAAATAGATATTATATTTTTGACACGACTGTTCCATTATTAGCTCTCGATTTGATATCACTTAACGCATAAGCGGCGCGCGCTATGTCGTACTTTGACACACAAACATCATTTTCGAGTAGAAAATTGTGTCTTTTCTACGCGGTAACTCAAATTTATTGCGCGGCGTGTTTTTAACACTTTTTATGATAACGATTTTATGAATGATTTCAAATATTGATAAAAAGATATTGAATACACCGATAAAAGATATTAAATATTATCTCGGATGCAAAGTAGATTTTTTGGTCTCGAACCGTTCTGTCAATCTTTTCACACAATAGTCATCAGTCGTGGTCGATCGGTGCGGAAACAAAATGTCCAAAAGACTCATTCTCTTCTTCTGCGTTCTTCTGGCATACAGTGAGTCCGATATACATATTTCTCTATGTAAATATACTACTAGCTATTCAGACAGTTACACATAAATTGTGATTGCAGCCGTTAATGCCGAAAGATACCAATACGTGAACATCGAGGATTACCCGTATCAAGTGAGAGAAGCTCTTTTCTTTTTTTTCTCTCTATGCGCGCGCGGTGGCTTACGGTATCGCGCGTTTTGCCCGCAAATAAAACTATGCGCGCCGCCATTCACATGGCGGTTTTAATCGGTAGTCAGTGCGGCACGGTGATTGTAAGCCGCTATTATTTTCGAATAAATCGGATTTCAGATAGAATTCGTTATTCCAATATAGGTATCGATCCAGATAGACAAGCAGCACGTGTGCAGCGGTGCATTCATACACGAGTCGTGGATTCTGACCACAGCATCCTGCGTTTTCAGGTATGCATCACGCAAAGAATAATAATAAATATTAGACTAATATACATATAGGTACATAATACAAGCTTGTTTCATTGAATTGATCTCTCAATTTTGATGCGATATTTTCTTAGGGAGTTAATTTTCTATAGATATTTGTTGCGTATCTTTGCAACAAAAAGCAATTTTGAAAAAATATACTTGATAGAAATAATATTAATAATATTAATAATATAAAATATAAATCTTCAAATCATATAATTCTATGACAATAAACATTCTACTCGCTTCACATTAGTGCTTCTTTCTCTTCTCAGAAAAAAGTTGTCGAAGATATCCGTAAGTGTTCGTTCTCCCGACGTTTCCAACGGCGACGTGTTAGAAATAAGCAATATCGCGATACATGAAAAATTCGATAAATACGTATACTTTAACGATATAGCATTGATAAAGGTACGTATTCTTTCGTTCTCAGAACAAACGTGTCCAACACGTATATATATTCTATCGTGCGTATGCAAACCGTCGAATTTGTCACGTCTGTGTAGCTAAGAACTCCCGCGGAGTTCGGAGCGAAGCTGCTTCCTGTCGAGCTTCCAGAAGAAAAGAAGGAAATCAAGGATGGAACAAGCTGCGTCGTGACTGGCTGGAAACGATCTCAGGTAAGCCAACAGCTTCGGTTTATTTCTCGGATTTTTACAATCGAACAACTATTTTGTTTGAGAAAAACCGCCGTTTTATCGTTCGATCGAGTGTGTGTGTGTGTGTCCAGGTGCCGCGCATCTGGAGAACGCGTAAGTAACTCGCAGTTTCTGAAAACGCTTTTGCCTCGCAACGAGATTTTTACAACTTGCGCGGTACTCGAGTATGCAAACTTGCCGCAACTTCCCGCCGACGGGAAGCGGCGGTTGGCGCCCGGCGGCGTGCAAACGTTATTCAGAGAGTCACGTCGGTACCAAAGTAAATCATTACGAAACACCGTAGTCGCGCAAACCATTTTCTCGGCTCCCGCGACGACGGCGAGATGTTACAATAACGAGAAACGTGTCGTAAAAACGTGCCAAGCCGTGCCAAATTTCCAGGGAACCGGAAATCAACTCGCGGCGGCCGCTGTGGCGATCGTAAATCAACGTACGTGCAGGGAGAAAATGCCGAGCCTCAAGCCGCTGTCTAAGGAGATGCTGTGCGCCGCTAACGCGACCCACCCGTCGGAAGCGTGTCAGGTAAGATGAACATAAGATGAAAGTGATGTTACACCGTGTCGAGAACGCGCTGATCCATGACGGAGTATATTGTGTATATGTATGTGTGTATGTGTGTGTGTCTCGCTCGCTAAAGCCACGACAAGCGTGGCCGACACTCGAGAGAGTGCTCGCCGAGCGTCGACGACGACACCGAGAAGAGGCACCTCGACCTCGTCGTCGCGTGTCACGACACTTGGCACGCGTGGAGTCTGTATATACATCATCTACGTGCCATCGAGCCGGCTGGGGGCTCTCTCGGGTGTCAGATGCAACGGGTCTGATAAAGTACCGCGCGAAGTGCCAGAATTACCGGAGTACGTTCTTTTATTATAATTTCTTTTGCATATATATGGGTAGAAGTATCAGAGGAAGAGAAAGAAAGAAAGAATAGAGACCTCGGATTATTAATTCGCGCCTAGAATCGTGATGTTATCTGAAATCGAACGATTATCGGGATGTTCGAGTAATTTCAAGCAGCGGTATCTCATCTTCGCGCGCACGCGAATCTCCCGTGTTCGAATTTCCCGTAATGATCCCGTTGGAGAAGCAACGATCGCGCGTCGGAAAATGCAATGCTCGCAAATTAAGAGCAGTCGAATTCCAATTGCACATACGGCCACGAGTGTATAATTACGTCGATGAAGTCAATAGTCTTCCCGCGAGTACACGCGCGGTTGGTTGGTTCGGGTGGGTGTCGGTTGCATCAGATCGGTGAACAATGCGGCACTCGACTCGACAACGTAATTTCCACGCGCGGCGCCGAAGCACCGGGCGAGCGAGACACGAAGAGCACGCGAGAAAAATCTCCGTTATTTCGTAGCGCGATTGTGCCATACACGATCGCGGTACGGGAACGTGTTTCAATACAACACACGTGTGTGTGTTTTTCTAATAAATATTTTTATATTTTCAAATAAGTAAATATAACAAAACAAACGCGTATTGACTGCGATTTTGAAAAAAAAAAAAAGAAAGAACAATAATCCGTATTTTAAGTTCATTCAACAATCAATCAAGCACTTCGATTTTGCTGGCAATTAGCGCGAGAGAAGCCTCCACACAATTATACTCACATCGAGAATATCGTGATATTACTGTCTACAGGGTGATCGGGGCGCGCCTCTAGTTTCGCAGCAGACGCTGATTGGCATTCTATCCTACGGATTAGGATGCGAGACCAGAACACATCCCGGTGTCTATATTCGTATCAGCAGCTACTTGCCTTGGATCTTTGCGAACTCTGGTATCCGCTACAAATGAGACAATCGCACGCGCGATCACATCGCGCCAAAATCCCAATTAATTGTACGCCAGATTATAATATCGTGTTATCAATAAACCGCAAATTGTTATAAATACACGCAAACGTTGAAACACGTCGAAATCCCTGTATTCCCGACAACAACACATCAGCAATCAATTTTGATCTCGCTAACCGCGGTGCGCGAATCAAACTTGAAACATGCGCACGCGAGATATATATTTTGCGTTGCACGCGTTTATTCCCGAGGAAAATGGCACAGAAAGTAGCCGTTCGAGTGCAAATAGGCGCGGCTGCAGGAACTCAAACATTACGCGCTTTCGTCAATAATTGATGCATATTCATAAAGATTTAACGTAGCAGCAACGGACTAGCAATCAATTATTTCGACCCGCTGCGTACGTATTCGCTCGTTGATAAAGTCCATGAATACAATACCTCGAGCATGCCATTTAATTTAAGCGGTAGCGATGAGCGTCCTGCACTTCCGATTCGCCGGAGTGCGGCTTAATTGTCCCGTTTCGAAACCGAAACTTCCGGCGTGCGCGCGCGCGACACACGGACACACCGTTAATTCACCATCGATATTTTGTCGCGCGTCAATTAATGGAAAGGATTAAAAGTTTATATAAATTCATATCTGCAATTCATTTCCGTCCCGCTGAGAGCCAGATTGTGCGGAATTAACCGGCGGTCGTTCAAAATCCTTTTAGCGGCCATTAGAGAATTAATGGCGCATATTTTTAATCTATCTTTCTACGATATTTATCAGAATTAAAATTAAAATCAATCTAATTTATCATACGGTAACAACAATTTTGCAGCCAAAATGTGTAAATTATTTGTTTATATTATATGTATACATGCCGCTTCTTTAAATGCGATCAAAATATTAATTTTGTGCACAAGATTCGAAGCAATTCTTCGCACGTGTTGCGCGAAAATTCCAATTAATTAATTGATTCTCTTTCGTGAGCGCGAATCGCGACGATAGAGAAGATACTCCTCGAAACTGCAGCCGATTCTTTTTTTACAGCATCACAGCCGCTGTAGGCGAGCGTAAAAATCGATAGAAGTCGTCGCAATATATTATCCGCTCTTTCCGTTATCCCGTAGAGAAAAATATCGCTGCCGGAAAGCTCGCCAATTTTCGATCGCGACTGCTCGATATTTAAAACTGCCTTGCGTAAAGACATAAGAATAAAAAGAACTAGCACAGGACGAGCAATACTTTTCGTCTGTGTGCGGAGATTAATATTTTTTCGCGAACGTGTAACAGTTTTCTTTACTTTTATTTTTTTCTATTCGCTCCGCTGCGTCTCGAAGCCAGCCCGTTAACAAAAACTAAACGACAGAGAGGGAAAATGAGAGAGGAGTCTTTTCCTCGCTCATGCGCTTGTTTGTTCATTCGACATTCATAATTTCTGTCTCAGGAGGAAGGGAAGGAGGGGACGAAAAATTACCTGACAAACGTCTTTTCCAACAAGGTCTATACGGAGTGATGCTGTTTATAGAAAAGCACAGCATTCAAAGTGAACGTACCTATCTGTTTTTTTTCCTCGGCTATTATCTCTCCCTCTCTCTCTCTCTCTTTTTTTTTTATTATCTGCCTCCTTTATCCTTTGCGTTTACTCACTCAACTAACATAAACAAAAAGCTCAAATTGTTGAACGTCGATGCGAGAATATCAAGTAGCGTGATTTACATCGTGTTTGACTTGTCCACCCAAAGTCACTGCAAATAGTAGTAAGTTAATTATTGCTGGTGGTTTTCAAAGTAAAGACTCGTTTTCAAAGCGTACATTGCAAATAAACACGCTCCGACATTTGCTTTTACGAATTACTTTGACCGTTTACTCCGCTAATTACGAATGTGTGATCCGCAATATCTTGTTGCGATCGTAAGATCTAATCACGCGTAATACTTTTCCGCGAATTCGTTGCGTGTCAGTGCAACTAACCGTATCATTTACGCGTGTTTTACGAGACGATGATCAGAATTCCAAACGACTGTTATTCTCGCGAGAAATTATTTGCACATCCGTGACAGATGCGATCAGATAAAAGGCGCCGGCAAATTATTTTGCGCGAAATTAAACTCTCAATAAGATTTCGCTTTTTTATTCAGAACAATTGTGTAAAAAAGTTGAAACGAGAATATGCCGTGTAAACTATTAAGTAATATTTCACGGTATCGACTTTTTATATAAACCATAGATTCCTAAAAAATTTATGGAATATTAAAAATATAAATCGCGTTGATAAAAAATATTTTTGTTGCAATAGTACGTAGTACTAAGTAGCTATACTAAGTAGCGTTTTGAGCAGGAATAAGATTTGTCTATGCAAACATCATAATATCGCATATCGATATATATATCGCAAATCGATA